>OY856189.1:9412475-9463019 GCA_963693315.1 Diogma glabrata | reverse complement strand
ATCTTTTTAATTTGATTTATACGAGTCGTATCATATTAAATTCTGTTTCTGATTTGTACAGTTTAGTTTTTAAACAATATTAATTAATAATTTATTTAATTGAAAAATTAATTTATAATACAAAAAACGTAATATATTTTCAAGTAATAATCATTATGGAACACAAAGGTGAGATTCTTTATGACATATAATATTGGAAATTAGTTTTATCGGAAATTATTTGAACAAAAAAAGTGAACCAAGAAACGTAGGATAAGTTAAATAAAAACGGTATAATTTGTTTTAGTTAGAATGGTTATTATGCTTCGGTTTTGTTTGCCTCACGATGATAGACAGTAGGATATAACTATTATAATTTTTTGGGGGTTTTGAATTTGATTTCAGTTTGAGCCCAGCACGATAGGGCTCTTTCATAACCTAAAAAAAACGCTATTGTTACAGAAAAAGTCATTTATCAGGCGATCACGCTACGTATTTAACCAGTTGTTAAATAATATTAATTTACAATTAAACCGCAATTTTACGGTTGTTTTTTTTTTTGTAAATTATAGCTCAGTGGTTATCAGTCAGAGTGCCATTAAAATTTTAAAATAGTTCAAGGATCAGCATTCCCTAAAGTGACAATCATTAATAATTATTTTAAAATAGTGCAGTTATCCATGGTGTCCACCGAATATGGAATTCTGGGATCATGGCAAATCAGGGAATTTCAGTTATTTCTCTGAAAAAAATTTATTTAAACAAAATACATTTTTATAAAAATATTTTTCGTTTGTTTTTTATAGTTCATTTATATCTCCTTTATAGTTGTATACAATATTTTTGCAAACGACACAACTTATAATACAATCCATCACTTACTGTTATCGGATGTTGTGATTACACTCCATTCTCTTTTATGCAATTTTTGTAGTTTTGTGGGTTTTCTGTACAGTTTTTGTGCGAATGTTTGTAGTTCAGCGTCCGGGTCCCGAAACAGGTAAAACACGGTAAAAGTTTTAAAGACTACGGTTCGTTATATGGGGACCGCCCCCTGGGGATGAGGTGGGCTCGTTGGAAAGCTTAGGTGGTGGGGGTTATATATATGTAGGTATCTTAGGCCGGAGAGGTGGGGTTTCGGTTATTTGAAATGAAATATTTTAAAATCTAATATTTTATGATATATTATTTTATTTTTCACTGGCTTCTGCGACCCTGCAGACCTTCGATCAATAGCACCCTCCCCCCAACATCACCCCCTCACCAACACTACCTCTCCCCTCTCTTCCCCCGTACCCATCCGTTCATCCACCTAACCTAACTGTTTTATTTAATTTTTTTATTATTGTTATAATTTGATAGTTCTGCGTATATTAACACTTACATTACTTATACTTATTATACTTACATTTTTATTAATAAATACAAAAGTCAAAATTTTGAAATTCTTTTTAGGTTTTTGAACAATTCTGGAGAACCTAACCCCCAAAAACTCCTAAGCTCCAACCCTCCGGCTTAAGGTACCTACATATATATAACCCCCACCACCTAAGCTTTCCAACGAACCCACCCACACCCTCAGGGGGTGGCCCCACATAACAACTTGTGCCGTTTATAAATAATTCAGCGGCCAGCATTCCATCAAGTGACAATCATTAATAGTTATTTTAAAATAGTGGGATCATGGTGTCCACCAGATATGGAGTTCTGGAGTCATGAAAAGTTAGGGGATTTTTTGGGGTCAGGGAAAGTCGTGGAAAATCAGGGCATTTAGTTATTTCTCTGAAAAATATTTAAACAAAAAATTTTTTATAACAATAGTTTTTCTTTTTTTGATTATACATTGATTTTTGATTATACATTTGTCAGTCACTCGTCCGTTTGCTTTGATTTATTATGTTTTGTCCAATTAGCATTATATTATTATTAATACTTTGTCAATAATTTTTGCGTCTCCCAACGTTATCCGTTGTTGTTGCTCAACTCTTTTACCTCAATTTGTTATCCTCGTGGAGCTGGGATTACTCTAAAAGTTTCCTCTAAATTTAACTTCCTGTTTGTGTACTTTTAGTTTTTTGGATATTAAAGTTATTTTATTATTTATTTATTTATTTATTTATTTTGTACATGACGGCAAATTATTATTATTTATTATTTTTAACTACCTTATGTAATATGAACCTCGGGGCTAATTTATTTCTTCTGTTTTCATATTCATATTTGTTCGTTGGGATCAAAATCTATTGGGTCAAATTCTTCTAATCTAACTAGTTTATCACAGTGTTTGTTTTGATTCGAAATTTCTGTCATGAATTATTTTAGCAAAGTTTTCGTAAATTCTAATATGGTTTGAAGATAGTCTTGTCCTCTATGTTAGGTTGTGTAATTACTGGTTTAAGCTTATAAATGTGAACTGACATTAGCTCGAAAGTGAGTAATTCAGCTGTAGAATGTATTAAATTCTTGTATGTTATGATAGATTCATCCATTATTTCTCACAAGGGAGTTTATTATAGTTTGTTCCAGTAAGTTTAGTTTCAGTAATTGCTAGTTTTAATATAGTTTGTAAAGTTTGTTTTAGTTTGTTGTTGGTTGAAGTATTTCAATTGAAGTATGGTCGATACTAGTTACATTAAACAAGAATATAAAAATTTGTTTCAGATATTGAAGAAAAAATGGAAGCTTCTGTAGATGAGCTAAAAGAGGTTGGAGCTATAGCTATGTATGATAATCATGGCAATAGCACTAACGCAATTACTTCGGAGTTAATGAATACTAATAATAATAAAAACCCTATACGATATCGATATTCAATAAACACTTTATTGGAAATTAGTAAATTGCCCAATTCTAAAAAGAAACCAGGCTGCGTTGATCATCTCTCGTTGAGTTCAAGTGGCTGTTGGAAAAATTCTGAAACGCCATACGATGAAAGAGATCGAGTTAATGTAAATTATAATCGTCATCCCAACACAATCGATATGTCCAATCATAACCTTAACTCCAATAAGCGTAGGCAAATTGGTGGAGTTGGTGATAGAAATACAAATAATATAAACGACCCACGGGATCGCTTAAAAAAAGAAAATGACAATCTTATATTATCGCCGCAACGACGATCATTCAACATGGGCTGCCATATGCCCTCAGCTCCGAATATGAATTCAAACCCTCCGATTAATCGTATTGATCGTATTGACCGTGAGATAAATAACCGTGGACGTATAGGAAGCGGACGAATTTTAAATCGTGATGTTTCATGGGACTACAAACCAGAAAAGGAGGCAACTGATGCTGAATATAGTTTTCGTCCGGGTGGCGGTTTAATGGGATTGAGAGATCGTGATCGAGATTCTAAAGACAGAGAGTTCATTCGAGATGAAAAGTATGATTTTTTATTATATTTTTTAAGTATTTAAGTTATTGTTAGTAACATGTGTATTATATTTTAAGATATGACCGGCGATCGTTTAGCCGTGAGATAGAGCGAAATGAAAACAAGGACAACATTCTACATCCACACAATAATCGTATTCGAAATGTTAATCGATATTCTTCAAATCAATACAGTAATAATAATTATAATGATCATCATTCACATCATCGTAATATTCGAAGATATAGTGATCGTGAAGAAGAACCAGAATGGTTTAGCGGTGGTCCAACATCACAACAAGATACAATTGAACTGCGAGGTTTTGATGATCCAATCAAAGATGAACTAGCAATATCATCTAGCACAAGCATCAGTAAAACAACTATCAAAGATCATTCACATGCGGATCTAGAAATGGAACTGTCAAAAACTAGTTTAAGTCAAACGAGCAATCGTAGTAGTACACCTAGTAAAAAAATAAATAATTCAAATGAAGCAAAGAGTGAAGGAAATCTTTGTTTGGAAAAGAGTAAATCATCATATCAGAACGAAAAACATTTTAATTTTGAAGAATTCCTTAAATTAGATACGATTACGGTATTACTTCCAGTGAGTCATGTCCATTTTGCCTCCTTTTTATTATTGCTATTAATATTTGTATTACAGAACGATGACGAACAACAAAACAAAGAAACTCGTAGTTCACGATTTAGCCAATGGTTTCAACGGGAGAGTCCATCATCATCTTTACTACATGATGAACTTAGTAATATGATTAACGGTTTGTTTATTGTTTTTTTTTTTGGGTAAACCAATTATTAATGTTTTCCTTGTAGAAAATCCAGAGTCACCATCTGTATCATCTCAATACAAAATACAAGGTGGCTTAGGTCTTGAAAATCATTCAAAAGCGGAAATTAACACAGGACAAAACCAAGTCAATCAGATTGGCAGTAGTGATTCAAATAAATATTTCTCTCCAATATCACCGGCTAATACAACAAATAATTTAATGGAATTGTTTCGTCGTAATAATTTGACGAATGATCAAAATTCTAATAATCATAATGATAATACGATGCAACATAATTTTTCGAATGTGAATACAAGCGGCAGTGGTAAAATTCAAAGTGTGGAAGAATTAGAAGCAAGAATTTTATATGGAGGAAATATTCGTCCTGGAATAAATTCGCATTTTAACAATAATAGTTCTGGTAATATGACTCCACAAAAAAGTATGCATACAAAGAATAATTCCAGTCAACAGCAAAATGAAATGATTGCTTTTAAAAAATTGCTTTCACAAATGTCTGACAAAAACCCACAGTTTGGTAGTGCAGCAAGTTCTAATATAAATTTGCCACACCAAGTACAGTATCATGCTGCAGGGCAGCAGAATAAACATGTAAATAGCTCATCAAATATTTTATCGAACAACGAATTGATGGTTCCAAACAATAGCATTCCTGGAGGAGATGTGAATTTGTTGCAAATGTTAAATAAACATCAACAACAAGATGAATCGAAAAAAAATTTACAAATGTTTAATAATATACAAAATCAATCCCATTCGTTTTCAAATATTCAAACTGGAGTAACGAATTCATTGTTAAGACAACAGTCATCGCAACAACCACGTTTTAATCAAACTGATTTATTTCAAAAGAATTTGCATTCAGGTCAACAACAATCGCATCAAAGCCAACTGATTGACAGTCGAACTATGGATGGTTTGAAACGACCCGATATACAACAGTCAATTGTTGACGGTATGGATTTATATTATTATATTGTTATTGTTTATCTATTTTGTACATTAAACCATTATCAAAATATTAATTCTGTAGGGTCGAACTGGGGAGATGGATCACATCAATATTTAGTCCAACAATTATCAAATCCTGCAGTCAATAATCGTACTAAAGAAGCAATTTTATCTGTATTCAATACAGTATCAACCAGCCATGGCGTTCATTCTCCGGTAATAATGAATCCCAATGCACAACCACAAAGTAGTACAACCACTGGGAATCAGAAAAATAGTAGTACATTACAACAAATTGGCATCCAGTTACAAAAACAAAAAACACAACAAAATGTTACGAATACACAACAGCAACAATCTGGAATAGATATAGTACAACCGTCCCAACATTTAGTTTTCCCGCCCCAAATTCCTAATACCACACAGAAAACGATGAGATTATCTCCTTTGCCGAATGGTTTGTTATCGATATCATTTTGTTGAACTAAATGCATTTATAAAATATTTAATTTTAGGAATTTCACAACGTATTCCATCTCCACGAGAACTGCAATATCATACACAATCAATTATGCAAAATGCCTTGATCAAAAAGAAATTGGAAGAACAAAGAGAGAATTTTAGAAAACGTCAAGAAGCTCCGGGTGATAGTTCATGTGTTAATCCTATAAATCAAAATCAACCATCACCAATAAAACAGCATAACATTTCATCTCCCACTCCACTTGCATTCACACCTACGTCCGTATTACGTAAAATGACTGCTGAGAAAGATGATCACAATTTATCAGCATTAACTTCGATTATGAATATGGAGAATAATCAACAAAGTTTATTGAATGGAGTTGCTGGTAGTAATGTTCTAAATAAAATTAGTTCGATTAATATGAACTTACCTAAACAATCACAGCAACACTCCGCTGTTATGCAACATACGTCGCAGAGAATGGGAAATAATAATGTTGGTCTTAATTCTAATACACTGGGAATACATCAACAGCAACAAGGTAATTCTATGTTTAATAACAACACTTCCTTGAAATGGAATTCACAATTACCACTTCAATCGACTAAACCTATAGGTAATTTAATATATGCAATTTTAATATATATAAATCTTCAGATTTTCCTATTAAAGGTCGACCGATATTAAAAGGTGGAACTCAAATGCAGTATGCAGCTAATATTGATTTTCAACAACAATTTAAACAACAGCAACAACAACAACGAAATTCAAATCAAAAACAATCCAATGTAAGATTTAGTGTACCAATCAATCAACAGCATTTAAACGGTGGGACGGTTGGAAGTAGCAACACGGCCGTACAGCAACAGTTACCACAACAGATTCAACATTCAAATAACCAACAACAATCAACCGCTGCAAGCTCACAACAACTGCAACAATTGTTTCATCATAGACAGCAACAAATACGACAACAACAACATCTTGCGTTAAGGGCATCCCAGTTTTCATTTTACAACCAACAACAACAATTAGCAGCAGCCAACCAACAGAATCAACAACAAACACTAGGTGGGAATGCAACAAAAAATATGAGGGGTAATAGTGGTAAGTTTTCACTTTGCTCTTTTATGTTTTTATTGAGGATATATTTGAATGTTGGTTTCAAAACTTAACGTACTCCAGTTTCAAATATTAGCTGGATATGGTTATGGAAATAAACTTCTTTTTTTGTTATAGATTCGGATTGTATTATCAACTACAACAGAGATGGTGGATTATCCCCAACCAGTAACCAATTAGCCCGTTGGTTTTCACCTGAGCTACTAGCAAAAGCACAAGCTGGTAAATTACCTTCATTAAATATTGGACAAGCTCTCAGTTTAGAAGAATTTGAACGTAGTATTCAACACAGCTCTGCAACCGTTCATAACTAAGGCAAGGGATTTTTATTTTCTCATAAAATCGATAGAAAATGAATAATGGGCGTAACACGTAATTATTCTACTCTCTTACCATTTAGCCATTTTACATATTAATGAATTTTTCAATAAAATAACAGTATGATTTAACTTACATTTCGAAAATTAATTTAACTTTTCAATTTTTAAAAAATGATGCGATCCAATCGATTTTTTTTGTTTTACCTTAAAACTTTTTATCTTATGAAATTGTCTCAATTAATTTGTATTCGTTATTTCCTTGCATTTGTTTATTTTTCAATTTTAATATAATTTACATGATGAAACTTAATTAAAGTTTCATAACTTCCTCTACGATCCCTGAAGTATTATGTTGCACTTCTTTTTAGAATGTTTTCTCGTGAAAACTAAAGAATTCTTAATTTTGTTATGTTAATTTTTACATGAATTTAATAATTTTGAAATAATTTAATGCGTCTATATAATTGTTTTTTTTTGTTTAAAAGAACCCATAAAAATTCAATCCAATTTGTATTTTTTCTTTTTATTAATAATAATAATTTTTATGATAAATGTTAAAAAGAATTATCATAATAGTTTAATTTATATATTGTTTTAAATACTTAAAATAAAAAGCATACTACATACAAACAAGGAAGAACTTATAAATTACTATTTTAAAATTATAATTGAAACTAACTGTACACTTGAATTTAATTGTTAAGAAATAGATTTAAACAAACAAGAATTGTTTTGTTGTATGTGTTCTGTAATCATATAATAACAACAATAAATAAAATAAAAAACTAGAAGATTTTTTGATCAACCTATATATATCCTATTATAAGAATTGAATCCAAAAAAAAAACATGGTAACAATTATAAAATGTTTGCAATCCATACAATTTTCGATCGAAGACAAATGATATGTAAACATATAAATATTTCAACTATAAAACATATTGTGGAAGGTATGCAGAACATCCAAGATTATAATGACCAGTGAATCGGTGGCGTAGTAATTAAGGTATCCGCATTTGAGGTGTGCGTGTTCGATTCTTTATCGAGCCAAAAGTGTTTTTCTCTTTAAATTCTGAAGAAAAATAATATGAATTGAAGATTGGTTTGAAATTAGCACAAACATGGAAAAATGTTGCAATAAAATAATGTTCTTTTTGTTTTTGATATTTTTAATTTATTCGGGACGTATTTTATTTTATCTGGATTCGGAACCATTTCTGAATTATAATACATCTCGAGTATTTGTTTGCCTGTTACAAATCTTGAATTTGTAGTAAAATGAAATTCTATTTGATGTAAAAAAGTTTTTGATCATTTTCAAACGCGAATAAAACAAAAGCTACGGGTGCTATTTATCTCAAAATTACTGTGTACACTCCGGTTCACCAGAGCTATGATTATACTTAGTTTCAGGGTAATAGAATTAGTTTTGGAAAGAAAAAACAGGTTTTCGATCTCTTTGTTTCCTTTGATATGCGTCTTCAATGAAAGCTAATGTTAAGTTAATGCCTCACAGCAAGTTTTAGTTCTAGCATTTAAAGGTTTTCCCAATTTCCAATATAGTAGCAGAAAACGACAAAGTAACAGGCAAACAAAAACCAGAAGATGTATTACAAATAGAAATTTAATTAAAAAATTAGCTTGACCAGGAACACTAGAATTTTCGACAACGCACGACGTCTTAATCACTCACTGGGTTACATAATTTAATCACTACACCACATACATAAGAAGCTCCCCATACTGCATACATTACCAAAATTGCTTTATGTTGAAAATTTTTATTTTGCTCTCGCTGGTAAGTGTTTTTCTAAATTGATTTGACGTTTTTCTTACTTATTTAAAAAATATTTAATCTAGTGAAATGTAAAAATTAAATTTAAAAATAAAAACCAAACAACAAAACAAAACCACATTTGGGCGATTTCTAAAATATTAAGATTTATATATTTGGAGTTTATAAACTTATATACTTTACTGTTCCTATTATATTATTGTGTGACTGTTGTATATACATTTTTATGTAAAACATTGTACAAAATTCATGTAATAATACTATATTTTTATCAAAACTTGTAGCGTGCTCAAGTTTGAGGTTAATTTTGTTGACGGTGTGGTGCTACTCTTCCGGCTTCATGTCCAGATTCAGGAACTCGGACCTTTTGGCGGTACCACAAATCTTCCTTCGTCAGATCGGTTGGTTTTTCTGGACAATTGAATAGGTGGTCTGCATTATGCGACAATGCCCTCACAGGCTCCATGAAATAGCGCCGACTAAAGTGTAGATTGCGCCGATGACATGGCGCCGAGAAAATTCATTTTATTTTAATTAGCGCAAATTTTTCCAAACTGACATAGAGCAGACATTTCTAAGCTGACAAGGGATCGAGATTTAATTTTTTTTAAAACTATTGAAAAAAATAATTGAATTAGTGCGGAGATTGAATTCTGTAATAGTCAAGATATTTGTGTCAAAAGTTCCCATCTCCGTTGCTTATAGAAATATACTATAAACACTGTTCGAGAAAGTAATTATACTTTTTCACACACTTTGTCAACCCACTTCTATGCATAAACCTGTGCAAAAACAAGAGCAAAGTCATAATTTCTAAATAAAATATTTTATTTACTGTGTATGTAGAACACCTGACGCTCCAGAAATTATATCTGTATGTGGGAGGAAAACTACACCAAGTCACATTTTTTCCAAAATACGTTTTTTATACTGTTAGAATCAGGATTTTGTTCTCTAACGAGAGGTTAGCACTGAGTCCTAGCTAGTGTAGTTCTCGAGATAGAACAATTTTAAATGACACCAAGTCCAAAGCCCTTAGAGGTCAAGAACGTCAAATGAACAACTTTTGACACCAAGTCCAAAATGTTTAAGAGGTAAAGAACATCAAGTGTTCATAGTTCTGTTTATGACTAAATAGTGTTGTAGACGACAACAATGTATTTAGAGGTAAATAACACCAAGTGCACTTAGTTAATGTGTCTTTAGGTTTTAACGTCTTTCTTTAAATTTCTTAAAAAAATGTAAACGTTTTAAACGTTTTTTAACGTTAAACTTACATTGTTTAATGATATATTTTGAAGTAAAATTTATAAAAAAAGCCTTTAAAATTATGTTTGGAAACACCTTTATGTACAATTGTTTTGGACTTGGTGCTGTATGTTTCAAGGGACTTGGGAATACTAAGATAGATCATTGTGAGGTAAAGCACACCAAGTACTTTTTAACAAATAACCGTTACATAATATGACGGAATTTAATTAAGTATATCATGGAAATCAAAACAAAATTACAGCAATAGAAATAGTCGGGGTAAGGGAAGCAGTTAATGGAGAGATAGAAGGGTTTGTGTTTTTCAAACAGTTTTTTGGGTTTCCTGTATAATTTTAAAAACGTGTCTTTGGTGTAGTTTACCTCCCACATACAGATATATTCATTTTTTTATGTTTCCTCTATTTCTTATGGGAAACTAAAGAAATTTATAATATATGAAAAAAAAAAATTGGAGGAAGGAACTGTATTTTTTTGAGTTTTTCTGTTGTTGTTGTTGTAGCGACAGTTTAGGTTCCGTAACTCCGCTACTGCTTTTGGGCAGTACCATAAATCTTCCTTCGTCAGGTTAGTTGCATTTTTAGGACATCTGAATAGGTGGTCTACATCATGCGGCGTGCCCCCTACATGCGGGACACTTGTCAACAATTTCAGGATCAATTCTACACATGTAGTTGTTTAGGATGCGAGACCAACCGGATCTTAGTTGAGCTAGGATGGATCTGGTGCTACGGGGCAATTGAGCCTCTTCAGCAGCGACTTTTGGTGGCTTTTTATTTAGAACTCTATTTGGCGCGTAGCTCCTTATAGCGTCCTCAACAGCTTTTGTATGAAGTGCTTTTAAGCTTGTTCTGTAAGTAACCTCATCGATGTTACCTGTTACTTGATGGTCTCTCACCTCATGCAGAAAGCATCTTGCTGTCTTCCTTATGTCTCTCGGTGGTTCAATTTGTTGAAGTAATTATTGTGTTCTATATTAAAATATCAAGTTATCCTTTCCTTTGATATTTTAACATATTGTTTATTGTATTTTTTCATTCTATTAAAAATCTTTCTATCAGACAGTCGTCTTTTAAATCTAATTGGTTATGGGTCCAGGCACGAGTAGGTGCACTGTTTAGATTAGAATAAATATTTTGAAAGATTTTTAAGCCGCTAAACTATAAGAAATGGATTTAGCAAAGCATATCAAACCATTGAAGGATGAGTCAGATTGGCCAATTTGGAAGAGGAAAATTAGGGACCTGCTTGACTATCACGATGGAGCTTTAGATGTAATAGATGGGAAGTTACAAAAACCAGAACCGCTAGGAGCTGATGCTACGGCAGCATAATTAAAGGGTTTTAAAGAAAAGGCCGATTTCTACCGTAAGGCTAATAGCTATGCGAAGTCATTGATAACAACCACTATTACTGACGAGGTTTATCAAGAAGTGATGGACAAAGATACCGCATGTGAGACTTGGGAAGCGTTGCTCCCGTTGCAAAAAGCAGTTTGAAGCCACTTCAAAGGATCAACTTTTCAAAATCTGCACAGATTTCTTTGCTCTTTGTTGGATGCCAGGTCAGGATGTTTCGACACACATTGCTATTTTAAGGAGATTGTGGGTTGAATTGAACAGCGGACTTAAGGCAAAAGATGAGAATGAATTACCCCATCTTATGTAAGTCTGCAAAACCTTGCACATTTTACCAAGCAGTTATGAAATGTTTCGCTCAAGCTGGATGATGTTATCAAAAGATAATGAACCGACTTTTGATGAGTTAACTATGCAGCTTTCTACGTTCGAAAGAAACTTCAAACGAAATGACAGTGAGAAATTAGCTCAAGAGGCACTAGTAGCAAGACCAGTGAAAAAGAGGCAAGAGGGTTCATCTAAGAACAATAGCAAGTCCAAAGAAGATGACTGTTGTAATTATTGCAAGAAAAGAGGTCATTGGGTCAATGAGTGCAGGAAATGGATATCTGATGGAAGACCAAACAAGAACATATCTTCAGGTAACGTTCAGAGCAATGTAACTGATACTAACATGTCTCTTGTAACAATTTGCAATGAGGTGAATCTGGCTGAGTCTAATTCTACAGACTGGTGGATTGACAACAGAGCAACAAGGCACATTACTAAATGTCCGGACTGGTTTGTGAATTTTCAAGTTTTCAGCAAACCAAGTAGTATCAAAGCAGCTGGAAGAGAAACTCTCGAGGCAATTGGAACAGGTTCAATTGTGATTATAAATCAGAACGGTGAGCCGTTTACCCTAGAAGATGTGTGGTATTTTCCAGATATTTCACGCAATTTGTTTTCTGTGCTGGCTGCTCAAGATAGAAATCCTAATAGCCTATTTAGGTCTACTCCTACAAAGTGTTGGCTGGATGTTGATGATAAAACAGTGTTATACGGGGTCCGAGAAGTGTCTGGGTCTTTGTTCAAGGCAGTCTTTAAGCCGATGCGTTCCGAACGTTCTGAAGTAAACGTAGCTGTTGCAGATCAGTCGACATTACAAGTATATCATGAAAGATGCGGTCATCAAGACAAACGTCATGTCAAAGAAAAGTTGCAGATTGAACTAGGCATAAACGTTAAGCTGGACAGAGGTATTTGTGAACCATGTATTTACGGAAAATTCCATAGGCTGCCTTTTGGTACAAGAAAAAAGGTATGTAGTCCTGGAGAACTAATGTCAACTGATGTTTGTGGGCCCTTTGCCGAATCACTCAAGAAGGCACGATATTTAGTAGTGTTCAAAGATAGTTACACAAAATTTCGATATGGCTTCATTATTAAAGAAAAGTCCGATGTTAAACTTGTTTTGAAGCAGATGCTAGCTCACGCTAAGATGCAAGGTCACTCCATAAAAGAATTATTGAGTGATAATGGTGGTGAGTTCGATAATGCTGATGTCAAAGAAATTTTGCAGAAAAATGGAATCACTCAGAGGCTGACAGCGCCATATACTCCTGAGCAAAATGGTGGAAGTGAGAGAGACAACCGCACTATTGTAGAAATGGCTCGAACTTTTAAGTATTCAAATGCAAAAGCTAAATTTCCGGAAGCAATTTGGGCAGAGCTTGTCAATTCAGCTATTTATGTTCTGAATAAAACTGCCAAGTCTTCAGTTGAAGGTATTAGTCCCTTTGAATCCTGGATAGGTAAGAAGCCAAGAATTAAGCATTTGCGCATCATTGGTTCTGTCTGTTACATTCACGTACCAAAGCAAAAACAAAAAAAGATGGACCAAAAGGCTGTGAAAGGTTTCCTTGTTGGATACGATGGTGATGAGCGCTACCGAGTTTATGTGAAGGCCGAGAACAAAGTCATATTATCAAGAGATGTGCAGTTCCACGAGCAAATTCTGGATTGTGAAGACAAACTTGTGCTACCATTTCAAAGCTATGAACCAGAGAGTGTGTTTCCTGAAGATGAAACTCCAGATGAAGACCCAACGCTTACTGATGACCGAAGTGATGATGACAATGAAACTGGATTGGACTCTGAAATAGAAAGCGAGTAAGAGTCACCAAAGCTATATCTGAGAGATCGTACTAAGTTGAAAATGCCAGAACGTCTTAATTCGTATGTTTTTTCTGCAGAGGAATTTGTTAGTGAAATCGACAATCCTGAAAGTTTTCAAGATGCAATTAGCAGCAAGCAAAGTAGTAGCTGGAGAGAGGCCATGTGCAGGGAAATTTCTTCACTTAATGAAAACCAAACTTGGAATCTGACATTCTTGCCGAAAGGAGCTAAAGCTATTCCATGTAAGTGGGTTTTTCGTTTAAAAACTAATCCTGATGGCAGCATAGATAAATATAAAGCTAGACTCGTCATAAAAGGCTTTAGTCAACGACAAGGCATTGACTACAATCAAACATTTAGTCCAGTAGCGAAGATGGCAACTGTCCGATCCATTTTAAGTATTGCAGCAAGTGAGCAGATGCATGTCATGCAATTTGGTGTATCTACAGCGTTTTTGTATGGAGAGCTTGATGAGGTAATTTACATGAAGCAACCAGAAGGATTTGAAGATGGCAGCCATAAAGTTTGTCAGCTGAAGCGAAGTTTGTACGGACTTAAGCAGGCTCCTAGGTGCTGGAACAAACGTTTTGGATGTTTTCTTTCGAAATTAGGATTTAGATCCATGTTTGAATATTCGTGAGAAAAACGGAAAGAAGCTAATCTTGGTGCTTTATGTTGATGATGGGCTAGTAGCAGCAAATAATCTGACAGATTTAGAAGTTTTCATGGAGGAGCTTAAATCTGAGTTCAAGATTGTCTCGAAGAAAGCTGACTATTTTTTGGGTCTTGAAATCGAGGTGGCAGATACGCATATCAAAATAAGTCAAAAGTCGTATGCCAAGAAAATCATAGAACGATTTAATTTTTCTGATTGCAAACCGATTTCAACACCAATTCTCAAGGGAATAGTTGATGAGAAGGATAGTAAGGCTCACAAATTTCCGTATAGACAAGCTGTTGGAGCATTAATGTATCTTATGCTTGGTACTAGACCTGATCTGGCTTACAGCGTTGGGTATATTTCTAGATTTCTGGAGAATCCATCACTGGAAGATGTTTCTCGTGTCAAGAGAGTTTTCCGGTACATTAAGGGCACCTTAGATCTTGGTTTAGTTTTCAAGTCTGGCGAAAACTTAGGTGTTCTGGAGTGTTTCAGTGATGCTGATTTTGGTGGTTGCATGAAGACTGGTAGATCAACTTCTGGTGTGGTTGTGAAGTACGCAGGCGGTGCAATTTCGTGGCTTAGTCAAAGACAAGCAATGGTGGCTACATCAACTACAGAGGCCGAAATTGTTGCAGCGAACGAGGCTACAAAGGAAGTAATTTGGTAAAGCAGATTATTTTCGAAACTGGTAGAGCTGATGCAGATTCCTGTTCTACAAGTTGATAACTCAGCAGCTGTAAGATTAGCTCAAAATCCAGATTTTCATCGTAGAACAAAACACATAGCCATCAAACATTTTTTCATCCGAGAGAGGTCATAGAAGGTGTAATGGATATTAAACAAATATCTACTGATGAACAACTAGCAGACATCATGACGAAAGCATTACCCAGAGGATGTATCAAGGCGATTTGCGACGAGATGGGACTTCTCACACAATAATCAGAGGAAGTGTTGAAGTAATTATTGTGTTCTGTATTAAAATATCAAGTTATCCTTTCCTTTGATATTTTAACATATTGTTTATTGTACTTTTTCATTCTATTAAAAATCTTTCTATCAGACAGTCGTCTTTTAAATCTAATTCAATTTTCAATATCGTATCATTACAGAGATGCTGCTCTTTATGACAGGCCAATAGATATTGTTTAGTTAGCATCTCATTATGTTCACGGACTGGCAGTATGTTACATTCCTCGTGCAGGTGATCTCGATGGGACATCAGATGACATCCGGTCGCAGTTCGCAGGGCAGCGTTCTGTGTTGTTTGTAGCTTCTTCCAGTGCGTGTCCGCCACTTGGGGTGTCCATATGGGTGCAGCATAGTTTATAATAGGCCGGCCTATTGTTTTATACGTTGTAGTTATTGTATTTTTATCCTTGCCCCATGAACTACCCGCAAGTGCTTTCAATGCATTATTCCTGTTCTTAAGTCTGGAATTCACTTGTTGTGCATGAGCATTAAATTTAAGCAGTGGGTCGAATGTTACCCCCAACAATCTCGGATTTTTTACTGTAGGAATAAGTATATTGTCAATGCAGATGCTTAGTGTTGTGTTTACCTCCTTCGTCCATGTGGTGAATAGTGTAGAAGTGGATTTTTCTGTGGAAAGTTTCAATTTCCTTGTTTTAAACCACTCATTGAAGATGTTAAGTTAGGTGTTTAGGATGTTGGTGAGTTGATCTAGGTTGTTACCTGTTGCAAGCACTGTGCAATCGTCTGCATATGACGTAAGAGATTAAACAATGAAGGTGATAGAACTCTCGTAGTACACTCATCTTGGACTTACAGTTCCGAAACAAAACGTATCTTTGGCGGTCTTTGGTCTTTAGGGTGTCATCTAGTAGTGCGGCGTACGACACTGTGGATCGAACGCTTTTGATAGGCCGAGTGCAACTAAAATTGTTCTAACACAGGGTTGTTTTTGGTTCAGACCATCACTGGTTGTACTATGTGCTGTCCTAAGGCCATGTTGGTGTGCCGCCAAATTGAAGGATCCGGTTAACCGAGGTAATAGAAGCGCTTCAATCAGTTTTGCGACCGATGAGAGGATGGAGATCGGTCTGTAGGATTCTCCCTTTTCTTCAGGTTTTCCAGGCTTCGGACCCGCTATACACTTAAGCTAAACTATGCGAACTATGTTTTTAAAAAAATAATGTTTTAACGAGAATTATATTTTTTAAACAAAATGTAATGAATGTAATGTTTCCTTTTTTATTGTCTTTTTTAAATGTTTTGTTTCCGTAATGTGTTTTTGTATAATTACGTTGTATACAAAAAACATAGTTCGCATAGTTCACATAGTTTAGCTCAAGTGTATAGCGGGCCTCAAGATGGGCTTATTCTTGCCGTTTTCCAGATATTTGGGTAGCGTATTTAGCGATTTGTTGAGTGTGGTAGTGAGATAATTCAGTCCTTTGGGTCCAATATGTTTCAGCATGATCGCTGAGATGCCGTCGGGTCCAACAGCTTTTGATGGCTTAATCTTCTTTATGGCATTCTCAACTTCTTCTTCCGAAAATATGATTTCCTCTAAATGTTCAGTATTGAGTTTGCGCAGATGTCTCAATACTGACCTAGATTGCTTTCCATGTTTACGTGGCTTTTCTGTAAACTGTGTGTTGAATTTTGTTGCGCATTTTCTGCGGCTTTCAGTTTTGATATCATCAAAGAAGATCATGCAATTGTTACCTGGTTGTCAAGGATGGGTTAAGCCTTTTATGACCTTCCAGGGCAACTGCAACTAACTTATTGGTTTTCTTATTAAGGTCAGGAATTCTAGTATCAGCTGGATCTGCTTTGCGGATGTCGTCTCTTTGGATGGAGAGTACACAAGCTTCCTGTGGGAAGTTTGGTTTCAGCTTTTGTATTCTGCCGGATGGAATGTAGCGAGATCTGGATGGTCATTTTGTAGTGCTATATCGCATATTTATATCGAATTTTGGAGAGTTATAACGCAATTGAAAAATATAAAAAAAACTCTACATACCCCTACTCAAATTTCCCCTCAGTATGAATTTGCAGTGAATTTTAGGACAAATTAGAAATAAGTAATTGACAGCTAAAAACCGTATATAAGAATATTTTAAAGGCTACTCAAAACGTCGTGATAAAAATCTTTTTTAAATTAAAATCAATATTATATTATATGTAGTTTAGATTAAAATTAACACTAAGTTTACACCATGGTAGTATAATAGAATAATAGCAAATAGCTATTAAACTATTACGGTATAAACGGATAGAATAATACCTTTTTACATTGACAGATAGTTATTTGATATTTTGCTTTTGATTGATAGTATAATAGTATATTCAAAAAAATTGTAACGGTCAAAACGTTAAATGTAATAGACAATTTCAGGTGATTGTAAAAAATGTGCAACACCAAAATCACTTAAAATTTAGTTTTTATTTTAAATTAATAATAGTATTATAATTTTTTGTTGAAATACTTTTAGATTGATAAGATTTTATATTCAAATTTGAAATACTGTAGCCGTATTCTGTCAATATTATTCTGAGCGTTTATACCACAGATAGAATAATACTATTTTGTGGTATAAACGCTCAATGTATCGATAGTTTAATAGCAAAAAACTATTATTCTATTAAACTATTGGTGGTATAAACTTAGAATAAGTTATATTTTATACTAAAGTGAAAATCAAATGGATTTTCAATATTTTATTTTATTTATTTCATTTTTGTCAAACCTTGTTTGCAAAATAAAGCGAAAATTTCCCAAAAAAATAATGAATTTCTTTGATTTTCGTTTGAGTATTGAGTACAACTATTTTTAGTGATAGTTTAATGGACGAACGAATTTTCTCAATATCCCTTATGTTATTTTGTTTAATAAGAATAAAACAATAACTCGTTTATTTTATTGGGTCAACGTGTAGCAAGTCTCTTTTAAAGGTGTATTTCATATGAAAAACTACGTATTGTAATGGTTTTCTCCGAATTTCAAAAATTTGTTACTGCCTAATCACTATATTGTATATATATTTTAACTACGATATCGGGTTGTACATCCAAAAAGATCTACATTTTGTCTTATACTATTTTAATTTGATTTTATATTGTTGTTGCGACTGGTGCGGTGCTACTATTCCAGCTCTATGTTCAGGTTCAGGAATTCTGCTTTTGTCTGTGAGTGATACCACAAATCTTCCTTCGTCAGGTCGGTTGGATTTTTTGGGCACTAAAATAAGTGATCTGCATCATGTGGCGTGCCCCCACATGCGGGACACTTTTCAACAATTTCTTGGTCAATCCTAATCATGTAGTTGTTTAATAATGGCGACCAGCCAGATTTTAATTGTGCTAGATGGAGCTTGTGCTGCGCGGTTGTTTAATCTCTTCCACATCGACCTGTGGTGGCCTGCTCAGTTGCAAGAAAACTGGATTTAAGGCGTAGTTTCTTATTGTGTCTTCAACAGTTTTTGTATGTATTATTTTTAAGCACGTTTTATACGTAAGCTCGTCGAAGTTACCGGTGACTCGGTTGTTTCTAACATCATGTAAGAAACATTTCACTGTTCGCCTTATGTCTCTAGGTGGTGTAGTCGTGGATAAGGTGTTATTCCAGGGATGTTGCTCTTTGTGACAGACTCATAAATATTGCTTGGTTTGCATTTCATTATGTTCACTGACCGGTAATATGTTACATTGATCGTGCAGGTGATCTCGGTGAGCCACCGAGTGACCTTCAGTTGTAATTTCCAAGACATAGTTTTCTGATATTTGTAACTTATTCCAGTGGGAGTAGCTGACTTGGGGTGTTCAGTTCATATAGGTGCAGCATAATTTGAAATAGGTTTTTCTATCGCTTTACATGTTGCAATTATTGTGTTTTTACCTTTGCCTAATGAACCACCGATTAGTGCTTTCCATGTGTTCCTGTTGTCGGTTTCGAAATCATCTGTTGAGCATGAGCATTGAATTTAAGTTCAATGGGTCCAATGGGTCCAATATTACCCCCAACAATGCCGGATTTTTAACCGTAGGAATGAGTATGTTGTCAATGAAGATTAAGTGTTGCATATAAAGAATTGCATATTAAGTGTTGTATACCCATGCAAGTAATGCATTCCAGAGATGAGAAACTCTGTTGAAAAAAATCACGTTTGAGATCTACATATCCACACCTTGTCACTTGAAACTTAAACGGAACTACAATTAAGTATAACGTCGTGGGACAGGCTCAACTTAAGCAGCTCTTAATTTATATAGATGGGTAGTTCTACAAACATAGGAATTTTGGACGGCTCTGCTTTTATCGTATATTAATATGAAAAAAAAATTTTTTTTCAAATGAAATTTGTAAACCTTAACTATGTCTAGCTGGTCACCCAAAACAAACCCGTTTCGAAATATATTTCTTAGAAAAAAATTATTCAAAACGTCAAATTCTCAGTCCCCTGGCGTGTCCCACCTTGAAAGTCAAAGCTGGTAAACTAAATAATCAATGACTCTAAGTGTATAGAGACACATTTACACTGCAGTAATAATTTTGAATAATGATGCTTTAATAATGTGTAAATAATCATAACATTATATTTCATATAAAAAATATCCTATTAAAGTTTGTCCCACGAATTTGTTATTATTCTCCTGCCCAATCAAAACATATTGAAAATATCGGAAATTCATATTTCTATCAAGTTATCGCTCGTCACAGGAATTAATTAAAGTTCAATAAATATAATATTGCAAGTGTTTTACTTAGTCCGAGGTTTTATCAATCAAAACAGTCATCATTAGTAGCAAGATCGTGTTTTGCCCAGTCAAATTATCAGTCCCCTGGCAAGTATGTTCGTAAAAAGTATTTTAATTACAGGTAATTTTGTAGTTTTATATGTCGTGAATTGCCTTGGTATAGAATCCGTTTATTTTTTTTTTAGACGTAATTTTGTCATTTTTAAGCGAAACACTGATAAATTCTCAGTCCCCTGGAAGATTTAAAAGCAGGTAGACTTAGATAAATGTTTATTTCGTGTTTTGAGATAATATTGAGATAATTTTGAATTAATTTAGGAGTAAGAAGTATATTTTGTAATTTTGACTCTTGTATTTTTTTGTTTTTTTTATTTTTTATTTTTTTTGACTGGCCACATTCAGAAAAATTGAAAGAACGTCATCAACTTTAACTAAAACTAGTTGCCAGAACTTATACGCAAAAAACATGTCGTGCCGTAATTAGCTCCATTTCTTTCTTCGTGTGTAGAACTACCCAGATATCACGGCTCTCTGTTTTTTTTAATTCAATTTTTTATTTCTTAATTCTTTTGCCCAGGTCGAAGACCAAAACAAAGGAAAAAAACAAGAACATGCGAAAGGACTAAAACAAAGACAAAGACGGAGACAAAAACGAAGACAAAGACAAAGACAAAGACAAAGACAAAGACAAAAACAAAGACTAACCTAACACAAGGACAAAAACCAAAGTAGGGCAAATGCTGAAGACAGAGGTTGAGACTACCTTTACCTGACTCGGTATATGTATTCGAAGAACAAAATCATACATAACATTCCTCAATGTGGGACGTACTGAACCTTGTGGGACCTCACTAGTTACTGGGTGCATTTTACTGGCACCGTCCATGTTATACTTAAGTATTATCTGGCTGAAGTGACTGGTAATTATTTTTAGCAAGAACGTTGGTACCTCCATCTGGGTTAGCGCATCAAAAATACATTTCTAATTAGCTGTGTTAAAAGCATTTCTCACGTCCAGCGTTACCACGGCCATTATATTTTGTTTTCTAGCAGCCAACTTGTGCCGGATAATGCCTTTTCTGCAGTATCCACCACGACCTTGATTGCGTCAATCTTGTAACCGGTCACATATAATTCTCTCCAAGATCTTTCCTGACGTATCAAGCAAGCAGGTATGAAAATGTCTCTCCAAGTGGGTTGTTCCCTTTCAGTTGCAAAAACAGCTTTTGTTCCTTCCATTTTACCGCGAAACTCCTTCCTTAAGACACCCCGTATAAAGCTCGCTGAGCATGTGTGTGGATGGTCGGATTTTCGTTTTCGGCGCTATGTCCTTCACGCAATTTTGACCTGGCGTTTTGCCATTTCCTAGCTGTGAACGTGCTTTTAGGACTTCTGCCTAAATCACTGGTTGAATACCTTTCTCTGTATGTCCTGCTTGTTTCAGCTCACAGTAAAGGTATTGTGGAAACAGCTCTTCTATTATATTAGTTAGCATAACCGGACATGTGGGTATAAGAGGATGTCTACCTCCAAGCTTTTCCATTACCCTTTTATAACATCTACTCTAGGGATTACGTCCTTGCATGCGTCGCGGTCCGCGGAAGCACTTTTGCTTACTTAAATTGATGACACGTTTCAATTCCGATGAGTTGGATCTTCATGACATCTTTCTCGGATGATATTTTCTCTATGCTCTGAGGCTCTCTGCTTCGCAATCTCCATGTTCGACCATAACACGGGCTTTCGTTCTTTTACAGCTATCCTTTTTAGCATTGCTACATCACAAGTCTTAGTAATGTAACCCATGAGCTGGGTCGTTTTCATTTTCGACTGTTCCTGCTAGGCAGGTTTCCATTAACATATGCAGGAAAATGCTCTCATCGAGCAAATTGGCTTTCCAACCAATTTGCTTCCTCTTCTGTCTGTTTGAGATCAAAGGGTTTCGATCAAATATAATAGCTCATACACGTTAGCTTGATGATCACTGTGTGTAGTCTTCACGTTCTATATCGTTTTGTTTGCAAGACATGCACTCATGAACGTGAGATCAATTATAGAGCTCATATTTCCCCTACGAAAAGTTGAACACTAACCTTATCTATGAAAGTGACATGAAGACTCGCAAAAGCCTTCAGCAACGATGGCCCTCCTCCGTTAGTGTGTTAACTTAAACTGCACGGCTTCACAATGGTTTAGGTTTATTTGGACAATTTTCATTTGCAGTTTCTACACAGCGCTTCCTAGTAAACTGGGCATTTGAAACTCCTAAACCCGTGCTCGTTATTAGATCATTTTTTCACTGCCGAATATGCACAATATGAAGAACAATATAAAATTATAAAATGGTAAAAAAATATATTTTTATTTTAATTTATTTATATGACTGTTTCCCATTATGTATAACAAAATAAGCTACCACTATCAATCGCAAATATGGAAATATGATTTTGATATCTTTCTTTAACTCCCTAATGCCTATTCAAATATTTAGCGAGTTAAAGAGGGATATCAAAACCATATTGCCATAAGAGACGTCAGACGCTATCCATAGAGTGCTCAAAAGGTTCTAGTGTTTACTCAAACATGCTGCTTTGAGCTTACAGACGCTCTGGCCGGATCAAGCATAGATTGAGGCTACCCAAAACAAAATAAATTGCTTTCTGAAATGTCTACAAGAATGAAACACGAGATCTACGAAGGAGAACCATAAAATGGTCAGAAAAGCCGTTACAAAAGTATGTAGACCAACAAAGAGAGAATTATTGTAGATAAAGTGTGTGAATATTTAAAGCTTCAATAAAGAACATCAATTACGTATTTCAACAGGTTAAAACCTTAAAGAATGGACCTCAAACCATATGTCAATTGTTATTCAAAACGAAGATCTTCTTAAAACAAGCAACCAGCTGCTGATCTTCTTAAAACAAGCAACCAGCCGTTTGCTCGAAGTCAAACGACGAGCAAACTTTGCTCAGCAAAGCATATTCTTAGAAAAATCCATACAAAAAGTTTTTTTTGCCTTAAAATTTTAATCTAATTGAATTAACAATTATAATAGACAAATTTTGTTTTCATTCATTAAGAATTACTTAATTATAAAGACTGATAAAGGAATCAAAATTTAAATACTATGCATTAAACATATTTCACTTAAAATAAACTAAAATAGGCCTTGTTTAATATTTATTTTTAATTGAATTCAATTTTTATAAACAAAATAATATCAATTGTCAGTTGCTGTTCAATTAAAAAAAGACATATGTCAAAATTAACATAAATAATATCTTTTACACAAAAGAAAGATAGACAAAATATATAGTGTTTTCTTTTACTCACAATGAATTCGTTGAAAATAAAATGAATTATCCGCAGGAGAAATTAAGTGACAGTTAAAATTATTCATATGAATGTTTATTCAAATATTCAAAAATATAACAATATAATTTCTTTTGTGACAAATTTCAATTACAAATAGGTATAATATAAAAAAACACCACTTTTGAGTAAAAGTGAATATTTTTATGAGAAGCTACAAGCAGAAAAATCAAAAACTTATCATAATTTTTTTGGTTTTCAATTTAATAAAAAATAAAACTTTCAATTTATTTAATGGATTAATTTTTAAAATTTAAATTTAATTTTAAAAAAACTTTGACTAAATGTAATACATATAAAAAGTACATTTCTATCTATAAAATGCAATTTTGTCTATTTGTCAATTAACATAAACAATACGTTTATTCATAATATTTTTTAAATAAGCGACAGCAAGACAAAATATATTGTCGGTTATTTCTTTTAAATCAATCAACGAAGTGACATCTAAATGAATTTTATTCATCCAAAATTTAAACGAATCAAGTCAAGACAATTTCTTTTTATCGCTTTTTTTAACGCAAAAAGTGATAAAACACTACAAAATGACCATCCTGGCTGTATTAAAAATGTTTCTAAAAATTCTTTCCCCAGAGAGAGCGTCAAAGGGTAAAAATTGTTTACTGAATGCCCTTTCAGTAAAATTAGTAAAATTTTCCCAGTCTGCTTTCTTAAAATTAGTATAGGTCTTCTTCTCAGATTTTATTATGTTGATAGAACGGCTTAAGTTGATTATGATCGGCACGTGTTCTGATCTCAATGTAATATCAGTTCTCCATTCTGCAATTGGCATTAGTGACGTGCTGGCAAGGGAAATATCTGGAGAAGAATACGAGCTATTTGTAACCCTTGTTAGATGTGGTTCGTTGAGGACTCCAAAATTGTAGCCGTCAATTTGATCAGCAATGTTTTCACCTCGTGAATCGGTGTTTAGGTGCAAGTGCCATAGATCATGATGAGCATTCACATCGCCGAAAATCAGACAGTCTTTTGTATAAAATAAATGTTCTATGGACGGTTCATAACCGGTATCACAGCTGCTTACTGGTGGAATATACAAAAATTGACCAGAGTTTTCTCCGTGTTGCCGGATTTTATTATAATACCCAGTGGTTCTAGGTGTTTATCAGTTCCCGGTACTGTAGGTAATATGGTTGTACGGTAGATAACGGTTTTGTGAATGATAAAGGCAAGGCCACCACCTTTGTCCTTCCCTTTATCCAGCCTTATAATTTTGTAATCCCAGTAACTATCATTACACTGAAAAAACATGTCCTATTTCCAATCGAAATGCAATTGTCTCAACCTCACCGTGCGGTCACATATGGCGAATCAAACTACGAAATTGCTTCAACAACTCTACAATTATAAATCGATGAACTTGAGACAATCACACGAAATATTTATGTGAAAATAAAATATAGTTCAATTAATCTCAAATACTTAAACTTTAAAATGAAAAATTCATGATATAAGGTTAAAGCAAATTTTTTTTAGGGAAATAGTTATTATCTTTATTCAACTACTGTTATATTGGATATAACACTTTATATTTGAAATAAACCTCATTCTGTTGTTAGAAAATGTTATCGTGTAGTTGTCCCAATCACAGTGAAATTGTTTGCAAATAATTTTTCTTTGCATGAATAATCAACTGCCAACTTCGAAATGAGGTTGTCATGAAGTTCAATTTTTTTTTCAGTGTAAGTTTAGATCTAACATTTAATTTGGTTTCTTGAAGAATCGTGACTAGAATGTTGAATCATCTATCTTGTTGGTGAGACCGTTGCAATTCAATTGCATAATTTTGACATCACTAGGAGTTTCCGGATGCGTTCATTCCCATTTTGTTTTGTTGCGAGCTCGCGTTGGTTTGTTGGCCTGATAATTGACAGCATGGCGCTATGTAGTGTTTGGTCCAATGTTTATGTGTGGCTAAATCTGAGCAGCTCTTGAGGTGACCATTCTTTACAGGTGTTGCACTGGATAGATGTTGTGTTTGCCCTTAAAATGTTTTTACATATTGAACAATGCCATGTTTTAGTTTGTCCCAGATTTCTTTCAATACCCGCAATGACGAGGGGTATTTGAAGCAGAGAGGCCAGTGACAGCTACTTCCTAACCCTAAAATGGAGCGACGAATTTGCACCTTTCGTCGAAATTGTTGTGATGGTCCTTTGTCGGAATTGGATTCCGAGTACTTCTGTTACCCGTCCATATTGAGTTTTTCTAATTAGTTGCAGTTTGGCAAGTTGAAACAACAAGTCCGTTTTGAATTTTTAAGTTTAGAGTTCGTTGGTGATTTTTGGAAAGTGTAGATGGTCGTTAGTGGACCGGTAGTAATAGTGACGTATGTAAAATTAGAAAAATATTATTATATTTATTTTATTTCCCTTTGCTTTTATTTGTTTTTTATGCAATTATACAGATTAATATTATTCATGATCTATTAACTCTAAATAATAGCTTAAATAACAACAGGTCCAAGAAGATCAGATATATCGGTATTTAGTTTACAGAATTAAATGCAAACCACCGTGTAGTGGATGCTATATTGGACAAACAAGCAAGAAATTAATTACCAGATCCAAACAACATCTACCTGATTATCAAAATATGATAGTTGAAAATTGCCAAAATCCAAATATAAAAAAACAAAATAAAAGAAAGACATTAAATTTAACACAGTTAAAATACTAATACACTGATCATAATTCATATACAAGTCATGGACACACTGCAATAGTTACACATGGTCTTGAAAAATTTAAAGAAGGTGACAATGATCATTTTAATTTTGATGAAATAGAAATATTATTTACGGAGTCAAACAAAGAAAAACGAGAATTTTTGGAATCTACTGAGATTCTTAAATACAACAACAACAGCATTAATATTAGAATGGATTTGAAGAAAGTCAGTGATATTTACTCCCCGTTTTAAAAAAACATTTTCTTCAAAATTAACAAAATGAAAACATACTAGTTTTTTCTTTTCCTTTCAATTTTCAATTAGAAAATGTTTTTCTAGTATGCATTTTTTCTTATTCATTGTTTATTGAATTTCAAAAGCTTTGATAATTTTTTGTTTACGTAAATTAATTTAACATTTGACATTATGTAAGTTTTTGATTTTCGTTTTTATAATTGTTTATATTATTGTATATTCTTATATGTTTCTGTTTGTAGTAAAACTTACCCGGATGATGATTGTCATTAACAATCGAAATATAGGTAATTTTTGGAAATGAAAATAATTGTTTTATTTTAAAAAACTCACATTCGACTATAAAAACTTCAGCTAAAACAAATGAATATATATATATAATTCTTTTATAAACCGAACACCTTTAGAACACCATATATATATATATATATATATATATATATATATATATATATATATATATATATATATATATATATATATATATATATATATATATATATATATATATATATATATATATATATATATATATATATATATATATATATATATATATATATATATATATATATATATATATATATATATATATATATATATATATATATATATATATATATATATATATATATATATATATATATATATATATATATATATATATATATATCTTATATATTAATACGCTAGATTAAAACTTTGTGGAGCATAAGGCTTTTTTATTCGCAGATGGATTCAATTCAAATTTTCACAGCTAACTGATATTAGTGTAACCTATATTGGGATCCGGATTCAAACAAATCGGATCATAAATAAAAAAGTTATTATATACGGAAAACTTTTTCTATACATATGCATTATAAGTTTACATACATATAAAAATATATTTGCTATCGAACAACGAACTTTATTTTGTTATTCTTTTTTATATTTAATTTTTTCTCAGCTGTTAGTATATTTATTTCTTTGAATGTGAATAAACGTACATATTGTTTTTCTATGTTTTAAATTTCATTTCGAATTTTTTCTTATGCGTAAGATAGGTTTTGAGTTAGATCGTGTGAATCCTTTTGTTCGTTCTTTTAAATCAATGCATGAATTTTGTGAAAGACCTGAGAATGTTACTGCTGATGTGTCAATGGTTATAAAAGTTAACAGAGAATGTGATATTCGTCGTTTTAATGATGCTGTTCAAACTGATGTGGTTGCTATTTTTAAAAATGATGAATTTTGTTAAATTTGTCAGATGAAGATAGAATTGATGGAAATGAAATGATTAATAAATTTGTATGTACTGAAATCCCTGATCCCATTCTTTTTCCTAAATTACATGAATATGTGAAACGTCATATGATGCATGAACCATGTGGTGCTCTAAATCCCAATTCTGTTTATATGAGAGTGGTAAATGTAGTAATAATTTTCCAAAACCTTTTTCTGAAAATATTAAAGAATATGTGAATGGTTATCCTTTGTACCGTCGACGTGATAATGGTATGAGTGTTGATGTACGTGGTGCATCTCTTGATAATAGATATGTTGTTCCGTATAATATTTATCTTCTTGCAAAATTCAATTGTCATATTAACGTGGAAATATGTACGACTGTTAAAAGTGTGAAATATGTTTACAAGTATGTATATAAAGAGTATGATTCTGCCAATGTTGAATTGAGAGTGAATGGAGAGAATGCAGTGAATAATGATGATGCGATTGTGGGAAATGAAATTCAAGATTTTTTGAATGGACGGTATGTTGGTTCGACTGAAGCTGCTTGGCGCATATTTGAATTTCCAATGCATTTTCAATCTCATACAATTATTCGACTTGATTGTCATTTGCCTAATAGACAAAATGTTTATATCAGGAATGGTAATGTGGCTGGCACAGTCGCAAATGTATCAAGAACAAAATTGTTAGCATTTTTCCATTTGAATTCCATTGATAATTTAGCTAATGAGTTTTTGTATACAGAATTAATTATGTTTGGTATGACCAAAGTAAATCGTGGAAAAGAAGACAACGTGGGGCTGATAAAGTTGTTGCTCGATTATATATGGTTACTCCAAAAGATATAGAATTGTTTCATATGCGTTTACTTCTGTTGCATGTTCGTGGTCCAAAATCTTTTTTTGATCTACGTATGTATGAAGGTGTACCCTACCCTACTTTTGTTGCAGCATGTGAAGCTCGAGGTATTGCAACAAATGATAATGAATAGCGTGAATGTTTACTTGAAGCTTCAGAAATTCAATCACCAAAACAGTTTCGTCAATTATTTGCATTTATCTGTGGTTTGAATGTTCCTCCGAATGCTTTAGCTTTTTTTCTTGACAGCTCATGCAGGTTGTGGCAAAACTTTTGTTCAAACGGCAATCATTCATAAATTTAATTCACTAAATCTTTCGTGTATTGTAACTGCCTTCAGTGGTATTGCATCAACTCTTTTGATTGGGGGGCGAACTTTGCATAATGTTTTCAAATTACCAATTCCATTATTAGAGAATTCAATGCCAAATATAACTCCAAACAGTGTACATGGCACATATATTAATAATGCATCAATCATTATTATAGATGAAATTTCAATGTGTTCTATTCATGCTTTAAAATTAACTAGGAAGGCCCGGCGTGCTTCGCTACGCTTATAAATAAAGTTTTTGCGTAGACATTTTGTTGACGTAGAAGCAATGATTTCAAAAAGTGGTAACGAGAAATGCTAGCATATAATTTTTAATTTTTCTTTTTAAATATATGAATGAAAAATAATCAGAACTCTAGCTGATCAGTTCGGATATATGAAAAATTAGCGATCAAATAAGTGAGAGATAAAATAAGCTTACTTGAAAACTTATTTGATCGCTAATTTTTCATATATCCGAACTGATCAGCTAGAGTTCTGATTATTTTTCATTCATATATTTAAAAAGAAAAATTAAAAATTATATGCTAGCATTTCTCATTACCACTTTTTGAAATCATTGCTTCTACGTCAACAAAATGTCTACGCAAAAACTTTATTTATAAGCGTAGCGAAGCACGCCGGGCCTTCCTAGTATATATATATATATATATATATATATATATATATATATATATATATATATATATATATATATATATATATATATATATATATATATATATATATATATATATATATATATATATATATATATATATATATATATATATATATATATATATATATATATATATATATATATTAGGGTGGCTCTTAGCTGTATGGAGAATTTTTTTTTTAGAATTTCTTAGGTCTCAGGGCAAAAATTTATTCCTTTTAACAAAAGGAAAAAAATATGTTCTGGAGAAATTCGATCAAAGTAGTTTAAGGCGGCGCGACGGCGGTTTAAAGTTGAAAAATCTCAAATTTTCTCATATTTTCACGCTTTACAACCCTTATATCGCGTTTAGCAACCCTAGATCCAAGATTAAAAAATTTCAGAGTGTAATTTAGTTCAATAGCTTTCCAAAATGCACAAAAACATTCAAATCGGACAGCAAATAACGAAGTTATGGAAAATATAAGCATCGGTCTGACGTCTCACGTTTTTTTTTGTTTTTGTTTTTAAATAAAAAGTGTTGTGTTATAGGGTTTAGAATATGTGTCACAACAACACATAAATACCTTTTTATAAAGTTTCATGTCAAACAAATAATTAATTTAATTTTTGGGTGAAAAAATTGGGTGAAAAAATAAATAAAAATCTTCTTTTGGCACACTTGACAACATTTTTTGGACAAACTTATAATGCAATAATCTAGTTTTTGATCTCACATACCAATCCTGACCATCTAGGTTTTTCCTCATGTCCTTGTTCCTACTCATTATCACTTAAAACGAACTTTTTTAAACAAAAAATATGCATATTTCCTTGTTTTGACACACTTGACGATTTTTTTGACACACTTCCGGTACAGTTATCGAACACATCGTCCTTTTGGCTCTTACCATTGAGCGTACCTATTTTTAGAAACCAAAATTTTTAAAATCCCTTCATCCGTTTTCTAGATTTCATCGGTCGTGAAGGCCAGACGGCCGGCCGACCGGTCGGACAGTCGGCCGGCCTGCAGAAAGGCATAAATTTTTTTTTTCTTTTTTAGAATCAGTAGTAGGTCCTAAAACGTCAAGAAATGACAAAAAAGTGGGTGTAAGAATTTCACTTTTAGCTCATAAATGTAATACTTAAGACCGAAATATTTTGCAGTCGTGGATAAAATAGCATCTTGTATTTGCATAGGATGATGGCAATTTTTCTAGAATCTACTAATTGTCACCGGCTGTTTTACTTCTTCTTCTTCTCATTTCTTCTAGAAGTGTCAAATAATTGTATAAATGAAATGTAGAAAATAAATTGTTTTTTTTTTGTTGTAAATAACCATGTGAGACGTCAGAACGACGCTTTTATTTTCCATAGCTACGTGATTTGCAGTTCGATTTAAATGTTTTTATGCATTTTGGAAATCAATTGAGCTAAATAATACATTTAAATTCAATCTAGGGTTGCTAATCGCGATATAAGGGTTGTGAAGTGTGAAAAAGTGGAAAAAATGAGGAATAAAATTTAAATTTAAGAATAAAAGGAATAAAATTTTGCCCTGAGACTTAAGAAATTCAAAAAAAAAAATTAAGAGCCACCCTAATATATATATATATATATATATATATATATATATATATATATATATATATATATATATATATATATATATATATATATATATATATATATATATATATATATATATATATATATATATATATATATATATATATATATATATATATATATATATATATATATATATATATATATATATATATATATATATATAATATATATATATATATATATATATATATATATATATATATATATATATATATATATATATATATATATATATATAAAATATATATATATATATATATATACATATATATATATATATATATATATATATATATATATATATATATATATATATATATATATATATATATATATATATATATATATATATATATATATATATATATATATATATATATGGATAATTCTTTTATAAACCGAACACCTTTCTGACCGACCCATTTTTGATTTGGCTGAAATTTTTTTTAGGGGTTTTCTATCGAAAAAAAAGATATACGTGTTCGAGGATTTTTTTTTTTTGGAAAATAGAGCTGTTCTAAATTTCGAGAATTTCGTGATTTTCGGCTTGAATACTTATTTTCAAAAATTCATTACTTCGGTTTTATAGAAGATAGAAGGTTTTTCTTTTCTTTATTTGAAATTTAAAAGATGGAATTTTTTAAAAATAAATACTATCAACTAAAGTTATTAACAAATTCCTATTGTTATAAACAAATAAAATGTTAAAATTAGATTTTAACCATTGCCCCCCACCCATGAAATTAGTTTTTAATATTATCATCGTTCAATTTTCTATAAAAAAATATTTTTTTTAATGGAGAAATGATATTTACTGTATATATATATATATATATATATATATATATATATATATATATATATATATATATATATATATATATATATATATATATATATATATATATATATATATGTATATATATATATATATATATATATATATATATATATATATATATATATATATATATATATATATACCGGGTGATTTTTTTAACCTGAAACTTTCAAATATCTCGAAAAATAAGCACTCTACGGAAAAAATGTCCATATTTAAAATTTAATCATTCCGCGGGAGAAACACATTAGTGCAAAAAAATAGTCCCCCACCCCCTCTCTTTGTAGGTGGGCAGGGGTAACTTTGAATCTAAAATAGGAACCCAAATTTTTTATTGCAGATACGGATTCTACGGCTAAAAGTACGTACGATTTGACTAAAAAAATTTTGTTCGATTCATGATAGATGGCGCTGTAATCGACGAAATTCAATTTTTTCGATTTCTTTTACTAACATATGCCTACGATTTTGTAATACATTTAAAATAAAAAATATCACGTTTTCATTGTAAAAAGTTTATTAATGTAAATGGCTGGTGAATAAATAAATTTTAGCTTAAACTAAGTGTTAAAAATGATGGCCTTCGACTTCAATGCATTTATTAATCCGCTCTTCAAATGACTGTGTACACAACTGAGAAGTGTGTCTGCTTGAATTTCGGCACAAGCATTTTTGATTCGCCCAATCATATTCTCACGTATTGTTGGTTCTTGTTTGTAAACTTTCTCTTTGAGATAGCCCCACAAAGAGAAATCTAGCGAAGTTAGATCTAGTGATCTGGCCGGCCAATTTACCTCTATCAGGAATCGAACAAATTTTTTTAGTCAAATCGTACGTATTTTTAGCCGTAGAATCCGTATCTGCAATAAAAAATTGGGGTTCCTATTTTAGATTCAAAGTTACCCCCGCCCACCTACAAAGAGAGGGGGTGGGGGACTATTTTTTTGCACTAATGTGTTTCCCCCGCGGAATGATTAAATTTTGAATATGGACATTTTTTCCGTAGAGTGCTTATTTTTCGAGATATTTGAAAGTTTCAGGTTAAAAAAATCACCCTGTATATATATATATGGGGCATTTCACGTCAACTAAGTGTGAAAAAAAAAATTTGTTCCTCAAAATTTGGGAATAGGTAGTACTTTATGAGAAAACAATTTTCAAATTTTTTCAGATTTTTTGATTCACACCATGGCCGTCAGTGGCGCTCTCAAAATTCGATTTTTTGCTTCGATCACAAACTTGTGAATTTTCTAGGAAAATGGGTGCGACTGAAAAAAAATGGAATAATATGATTTTGTTAGAATTTCGACCATAGATTACGATAAAAATATTTTCAAAATTTTTTGGGGTAGTTTTCACCCTTATTTTAAGGGTTAAAATTTTAAAACCGTGATTTCGAGAAATATGTCACGATTTTTTTTCAAATTTTTTTTTTTAATTTCTTCATTCTTTTATCTGCTTTCGATTAATTATTGTTTGGTGATGGGCATCGACCAGGAACTGCCCCAAAAAAGACCCAAAGGTGAAAAAATGTGGTTTTAGCGTATTTTCTCATTCTGTGAGATAATAAACGAAAAAAAAAATAATATATTCTTAGATTGTTCGGGTTGTTGATTACGAATCTTAAGTTAAATTAAAAAAAAACAAAATGGCGGATCAAATATGGCGGCTAACTTTTCTAAAATTATCCAATTTTGAAATTTAAAAAATACTATCGTATTCTACTTAAAATTCTAAGACGAAAGTAGTTACGATAATATTTTGTTAAGATCTGCAGTTATCGAGATAAAAATTCATAAAGTTTGAATATTGATAATATACGTATTTACGTTTACGTATTTACGTATTTACGTATTTACGTATTTACGTTTACGTAAAATTTATAAAATTTTTTATCGTCTCGCGCTCGATAAATTAGTTTATTTCTAACAATAAAACTCATTTCTCCATTAATTAAATATGTATATACGTTTCTTATTGAATTTATTTTTAAAAAATTCTATTTTGAATTTTCAAATAAGAAAAAGAAGAAGCTTCTACCTTCTATACAACCGAAGTTATGAATTTTTGAAAATAAGTCTTCAAGCCAAAAATCACGAAATTCTCGAAATTTAGAACAGTTATATTTTCCAAAAAAAAAAAAAAATTCGCGAACGTATATCTTTTTTTTTGATAAAAAATCTCGAAAAAAATTTCAGCGAAATCAAAAATGGGTCAGTCAGAAAGGTGTTCGGTTTATAAAAGAATTACCCACATATGTGAACTGCATAATTCTAATTTGTTCATGAATTCCAAATTAGTAGAGGGCTATATGTAGTATTTTTCATAAGATTACTATATTAATAAATAAATAAATAAAACCATATGATATTAGAACTGAAAGTATTTTTTGAATTTCAAAATTTAGCGATATTCGAAAATATGGCTGTTATATTAGAGCCGCCATTTTTATTTTTGTAAACCTGACATCAGATTCGTCCTAACAGACTTTATGAACCTAAAAGATGTTGATTAGTTCTTAGAATCAAATTCTAAGCCCAGCTAAAAACGAATAAATTAAACGATAAATAGTAAATACGTATATTATCAATATTCAAACTTTATGAATTTTTATCTCGATAACTGCAGATCTTAACAAAATATTATCGTAACTACTTTCGTCTTAGAATTTTAAGTAGAATACGATAGTATTTTTTAAATTTCAAAATTGGTTAATTTTAGAAAAGTTAGCCGCCATATTTGATCCGCCATTTTGTTTTTTTTTAAATTTAACTTAAGATTCGTAATTAACAACCCAAACAATCTAAGAATATACTGTTTTTTTTTCGTTTATTATCTCACAGAATGAGAAAATACGCTAAAACCACATTTTTTCACCTTTGGGTCTTTTTTTGGGGCAGTTCCTGGTCGATGCCCATCACCAAACAATAATAAATCGAAAGCAGAAAGAAAGAAGAAACTAACAAATTAAATTAATTAACAAAAAAAATTTGAAAAAAAATCGTGACATATTTCTCGAAATCTCGGTTTTAAAATTTTAACCCTTAAAATAAGGGTGAAAACTACCCCAAAAAATTTGGAAAATATTTTTATCGTAATCTATGGTCAAAATTCTAACAAAATCATATTATTCCATTTTTTTTTCAGTCGCACCCATTTTCCTAGAAAATTCACAAGTTTGTGATCGAAGCAAAAAATCGAATTTTGAGAGCGCCACTGACGGCCATGGTGTGAATCAAAAAATCTGAAAAAATTTGATAATTGTTTTCTCATAAAGTACTACCTATTCCCAAATTTTGAGGAACAATTTTTTTTTTTCACACTTAGTTGACGTGAAATGCCCCATATATATATATATATATATATATATATATATATATATATATATATATATATATATATATATATATATATATATATTGTAATGAAGCGCTTTCTTATTGGCGAACCAATAAGAAGGACATAGCAGGAAGCGTACCTAGCGAGATTGATTTTCAAGCCCCAAACTAGCTTCAGACCATGGGAACGATAAAGTAACCCTGCTACTTCAGCACAAATACAGACATGTACGCTATTCACGAAAATTTGCAGAAATGGAAAGGAATACAAGTGGAAAAACGAAGACTCTGGCGACCCCATTGGCGAAAGACCCACGATCAACACGTCCAACCCCTACGTTCACTCACATATGCCCACACACACACACTCCCACACGCACACACACACACACACACGCTCACACATACACACACCCACACTCTCACACCCCCTTATCATTATGGCCGTAATAATGAAATAAATTTACTCACCCCATGATTAAACCCCGTCCTCCTATTCGAATTCCATCAGCCCTCCATCAGTGATGATTCATCCAACAGAAAATTGACGAATAATCCACTGGTGCGTGAACAATTCAGCAACAGTAGCAAATAAGTGGTGTAAATAATGAGTTGAAACTCCGATAGTATCAGCAAAAAATTGTATATGAATAATCAGTTGCAATAACCAAACTTTAGTAAAAAAATGTTGCGTTGAAAATACGATAATATCAGCAAAAATTGTATATATAAATAATCCGTTGAAATAATCAAACTTTAGTAAAAATGTTGCGTTGAAAATACGATAATATCAGCAAAAATTGTATATAAATAATCCGTTGAAATAATCAAACTTTGGTAAAAATGTTACGTTGAAAATACGATAATATCAACAGAAATTGTATGGTGATAATCAGTTGAAATAATCAGAATTTGGTAAATGTGTTGCGTTGAAAATACGATAATATCAGCAAAAATTGTATATAAATAATCCGTTGAAATAATCAGAATTTGGTAAAAATGTTGCGTTGAAAATACAATAATAACAGCATAAATCGTATATAACTAATCCGTTGAAATGATCAGAATTTGGTAAATGTGTTGCGTTGAAAATACGATAATATCAGCAAAAATCGTATATAAATAATCCGTTGAAATGATCAGAATTTAGAAAAATTGTTGCGTAGAAAATACGATAATATCAGCATAAATTGTATATAAATAATCCGTTGAAATAATCAGAATTTGGTAAAAATGTTGCGTTGAAAATACAATAATAACAGCATAAATCGTATATAAATAATCCGTTGAAATGATCAGAATTTAGAAAAAATGTTGCGTAGAAAATACGATAATATCAGCATAAATTGTATATAAATAATCCGTTGAAATAATCAAACTTTGGTAAAAAGGTTACGTTGAAAATACGATAATATCAACAGAAATCGTATATAAATTATCCGTTGAAATAATCAGAATTTGGTGAAAATGTTGCGTTGAAAATTCAATAATATCAGCATAAATCGTATATAAATTATCCGTTGAAATAATCAGAATTTGGTAAAAATGTTGCGTTGAAAATACAATAATAACAGCATAAATCGTATATAACTAATCCGTTGAAATGATCAGAATTTGGTAAATGTGTTGCGTTGAAAATACGATAATATCAGCAAAAATTGTATATAAATAATCCGTTGAAATAATCAGAATTTGGTAAAAATGTTGCGTTGAAAATACAATAATAACAGCATAAATCGTATATAAATAATCCGTTAAAATGATCAGAATTTAGTAAAAATGTTGCGTAGAAAATGCGATAATATCAGCATAAATTGTATATAAATAATCCGTTGACATACCCAAGATTTGGTAAAAATGTTGCGTTGGAACAAGGTACGGTAAGAACAGCCAAAACTTTGCTACAAATAATGCGTTGAAGCAAATGGCAGTAGCACCAATTTTATATTAACGATGCGTTGAAACAATTTCGCGATTCCGCAATTTATAATATGCATAATTCAATCATTCCGTATACTAAATGTGAACCAAGATGGCCATTTAATATCATAAAAAAAAATATAACCACAAATTCAACAAAACGGCATATTCTAGAATCCGTACACTAGAGTGATCGATTGGCGTATGTTCATCATTGTGGATTGTGACCTTCCAATTAATAACACATGAATTTATTATCCGAAAAATGGATTTTGATTATATTCAATACAAGTTTAAATTTAAATTCAAAAAAAAAACACAACAGTTTCTTGGATAATTACTTACATTAGATTGTAATAAATGAATAGCAACAACTAACTGACCTTCCGTATGTTACAAACTTTTAATTGATTGCAATCACAAAACATTTATATAATTTTTTTCTTATGGTAATTAATTCTTCTTTTCTTTCTTACGGCACAATTTATTATCCGTAAAAAGAATTTTGATTATATTCAATACGAGTTTAAATTTAAATTTAGAAACAAAAACAACAGTTTCTTGGATAATTACTTACATTACGTTGTAATAAATAAATAGCAACAACTAACTGACCTTCCGTTTGTTACAAATTTTTAATTGATTGCAATCACAAACATTTATATAATTTTTTTTTTTATGGAAATTAATTCTTTTTTTGTTACTTTCGTACGGCACAAACAGATAATATTTTTTTTCTTTGATAACTTTACACTCACAATTTTTTTGTTTTAATTGGACACGTACATTTTGACTAAATAAATTAAATAAATTACGCTTATATCAATTAAGCTAATACTAGATTTTATCACTTAATTTTTTTAAAAAAAATCGATTTAAATAGCGCACCGGACATGCAATCATAATCTGGATGAAATTTTTATATCCATCGACTGAATGCCACGAGAGATGTCAAACAACTCACAATGTAATAATGAGAGTCTTCGTCTCCGTCGAAATTAAACTAAAAGATATTTTGTGTATTCAAAATACACGACACAAACATATATATTTTTTTTAAATTTTTCTACGACGATTGTAACTACTAAAAAAAATTTCACTAATTGAACTATTGTTAAAAAAAAACTTGATTTAATTAAAATTTTCACTACTTAAATTTAATCTTAAATTTAAGAAACATGCATGAATGCAAAATTTCACAATTAATTTTGACATTCATGAGAATAAGTTCAAAGACATAAGACAGCAATAGACGTACAGTGGCCTAATATATAGCAAAATTTTTGTCTCGAAAAAACTCGAATACGATGTTTTGGAAATTAATTTCCATCAAGTTTCAATTGTTGGGAAATTTTCAAAATTATACTAAACCGTTCGTTATTTGATACTATTGCACAACGACAAGGTTGTAACACAAAATATTTCCGACCCATCAACAACATTCACCATTGAATCCAAAATGAATCAAATGCAAGTTCAATTGGTGTTATGGCGTTTAGATACTGCAAACTACAATACAAAATCACATTATAGTGAAACGGAAAAATTATTTTGAAAGAAAATAAGACAATAGAATGTTTAACAAAAACGAGATATTAAATCTTTGAATGTTGATGACTGAAAAAAAATACGCACAGCCGACTTAGGGTTTAAAAAAAAATTAATTGTTCAATTACGGTTGATGTTAGAGAATTCAAACTTTTAGTAGTTTATTGAATGTAACCATAGCTCGCGTCAATTTTAGGGTGTTGTAAAATTAAATTATGGATGATCCTTAAAGATAGTTATTAATTAATTCAAACCAACCAATATTATACTAGATTAATTAACATATCAAACCAGCGTAATCAGTGCAAAAATCTTTTGGTTTTCTCACATATGGTCGGTCCAACTATTGAAAATTTAAATGGGGTCTAGGAAAAATAAGGAACTACGGGTTACGGGGACTACAAAAATACGGCTATTGAAGGTGAATGGATGGGAAACTATTACAAGTGGTACAGATTAATATAAGGAACAACAACTAAGTAAACTGCGACTGTAATACACTGCGTTCTGACATTATGCCAGACTATCCATTACAGAACAAGTGCTTTTTGGACGAACACCTACGACCAAAAAGAAGTTGAAAAAGGCATAGGCTGGTCGCCAATAGACCTTGTATATACATATTAGCATGGTGAAGCACCTCGACGTACCACAGATTAGCAATCAATGCGATCAGTATTACAAACTCAGTCCTAGCAGAAACAAAGTAACAAAGTATCTAAGAACAAAAAAAACTTTTGGGAGGGGTATCGATAAAATCAGTATTCTACTCTATTGCAAGCGGTGGATAATTAAAATCTTCCAGACCCAATTTCGGGCAGATCTGGGGGATCCCGAGACTCTAAAGTCACAAAAAAAAATAAACCAAACCAATTTACTACCAAACTTGAGAATGAAGCAACAATTGACCTACTTTTTAATGATACATACACCAAGACTCCTGTTCTTATATTAATCAGGCTCGAACCCTACACCTGAGCTCACTAGTCTCATGCTCTATTGACTAAGCTAGCCGGGCTATTACATAATTTAAATTTTAAAATTAGAAATTTAGAACCCAAACCGAATGATTCCGAAAAAAAACGTCTGCAACCAGAAGCATGTCCTCAGGAATGAAAAACTGCAGCGAAATAGAACTGAGCAGAATCCGTGATGATTCCATTCAATATCAGACAAAAATAAATCTTCAAAAAAAAAATGCAATTCATTACTTAAAAGCTGAATGTAAAGATGAAACACATGATCATGAAAAGCCGTTAGCGAAAGTCCAAGAACGTCCTCGCAAATTATTAGAGGTTCAACCTATTGATGGTCAAGTAGCCGAGAAATGTCCAGAGGATAATATTTGCTTGAAATATTTGTATTTTCAATATAAATGAGAGATGGCGAATCAACAATAAACATATACCATTCAGACCTTAAGCTAGACTGTCCTTCGAACGGTAGACACCTCTTCGTTTGGGAAGCCAGGTCTTCCAGCTGATAAGCAGCGCTACCTACCAACTTTCAAACTTTGGCTTCGCAAATCTTTGTGAGAGCGCTACAGATAATTGTCTGCAGTTTATCTGCATCGCTCAAAATAATATTACGACAGAATACAATATTTTTGTTTTTGCGACACCCCCATGAGATGAAGCTGGTGGACTGTGGGCCCTTGCAATACACTCGTCAGTGCATTCCTCGGGTAACCACAATCTCCAAACCTCACCCCCTGGAGGAATCTCAATATCTAAACAAGCCAGTATTTTACCTGGCCTGAAATTAGGTTATCTGCGAATACAAGGGTAGACGATGTCTGAGTTTATTGTCGGCAATAGATCTATCAATTATTTTCTTAAATTCATTCATAGGTGATTCAATATACTTGCCACTGACAGAATTTCTGGTTGTCAATTATTTGAGAATTTGGTGAATCGATTGATTCATTTCTACTATCATCAGCATCATAAATTTTATCATATTTTAACTTTTCCACATCGTAACAAAATCAACAACTTGATCTTTTGAACTTGGAAATTTAGCGATTCAAACCTCAAACAGCTACGCAATGTCTGACCAATTCGTCAATTATATTAAATAAGATTTATTATTGTCTTGATATTATTTCACTACTATTTACAATTGTTTTCCAAGATGCTGATATATGAACAGAACAATAAAAAATAAACGGTGAGATTCGAGAGAAAATAAGTAGACTACAAATATGGCAGAAGATGGCAATTACGAAAATACTACTGTGTTTTGTATCTGACTTGACTAAACAAGGTAAAAATTGTACTGTGAGAGAAAACAAGTATACTAAAATATGGCAGAAGATGACAATTATATGAACTTTCCAGACCCAATTCCGGGCAGATCTGGGGGTTCCCGAGTCGCGGAAACAAGTGATGTGCAATTACCGTTGAGGTAATAATACAAAAAAAAAAATAGTCAGTATTACGCCACTGGTAAGGCAAGACTAATCTTAAAACTAACAATAGCAAATTATAACTAACATGCAATAAAAAAATTTTGAGACTTAATACTACTTTACTTAATAATTTTTCTTTTTTTTTTTTTTTTATTTATTTATTTTGAAGGGATCAAAAGAAACTTAGCCGTATTCCCAATTCTGGAATTCATAAATTTGGGGTAGTATAAAATTAGAGGAGTCAAACAAAAACTCACGGTTTGGATGCCGAAGTGTGCCACCCAATAAAAAAAACAACCCTAATACCATAAGCTAATATTAAGGACACACCCGGAACTTTAAGGGTCAATTTGATCCCTTCAAGAATTCTTCGTAAGATTAATCTTGGCTGCTGACTCTCTTGATGATAAATTTTGTGTTATATTTTTTTGTTGTTTCTTGATTGTCTCCCAATTTTACTTTATAAGTTGACTTTTTAAAATTTTTCTTGATTTCAAAATATTTCTTGACTTTGAAATATAACTTGACTTTTAAATTACGCTTAATTTTTAAATTTTTCTTGGCTATTAGTTCCTAAAAACGGAGAAAGAAAAGAATTAGCATCTAAAAATATCAGCCGTTTTATCTTAATATCTATATAAGAATTTTTTTTTTGTTTTTTTTTTTTTTTTTTTTTATTTCTTTCCAAATATTTATTTACTTATTTATTCAAATATTTATTTATTCAAATATTTATTTATTTTTTTAATAAATAATTATTTAATTATCTTTCTTAATAAATATGTATTTATCAATTTATTTATTTATCTATTTTTTTAATAAATATTTATTTATCGACGACGGACGGACGGACCAATCACGGGGGGAGTTCATCACACCCGGGGTTGAAGGTGGTGACCGCCGATCTTTCTCATTTTGCTTTGTGGTTTTTTTATGCTTTTACTTTGGGACCAATGAAAATTGAAAGTGTTCTACGTTAAAAGGATGGGAAGTGGAAAAGGATAGGGAACAAGACGGGATGAATAAGGATGGGAGAAGGGAGGGTGAGACAGGAATAAGGTGGGGTATGTGCTGGTAGTGCCTCACCCAGCTGACGAGTGCTGATGGGATGGTCAGAAGATAAAATCCCCTGCACCACCATTCTATCAACAACACTCGGCAGCTGCGATCCACGCCACCCACACATACGGTAAGGTGCTGTGGCAGAGGTGGACCAGTTACACATCAGCATGACAGCCGAGCGAAATCTTCCCTCGACAGCGGGCCAATGCTGTCTTGGAAGAACTTCCTCGGTATCACCCGATGAGAACCAGCACACCTCAACCACAGGGAAGCTAGTATTGCCGGGAGGGGTCGCTAACGTTAGGCAATAGTAGCGCAGGTTGGGCTCTGAGGACCCCGCAAACCCGAAGCCTGACCAGGTGACCAGACTCGGACGAGGTTTGGCGTATACACCAAACCACGTCGTTCTAGGTCTGGCACCTGAGACACCTTCGGCCTTTGAGACGTCTCCAGAAACCCACCCCGTAACTAGGGTCCGTGGGGTTGTAATGCCCATTGAGAATAATTCCGAAAAATTATTCTCACCCATGCGTTTTAAAAAAAAACAAAAAAGGAGAATATTAGCTGGAGGCGTAGGGACGCAACTCCCCATCAAAGTACAGTCTGAGGAATCTCAGACTTCCTTTGCTCCTGCGCGTTTGAAGCAGGGAATTGCTTCTACGCCGCCAGAGTCTTTACTATTGTTTTGGTGGAAAAGAAAGTTAATTTTGAAGAAAAATTTAAAAAAAAAATTTTTCGAATTTTTTTTTTGAAATTATGGAGGGACTCCTCCAGAGTCCTACATCGCTGTAGGGACCCTTAGAGGAGCCCCACGTTGGGCGCCAATTTGTAATGAAGCGCTTTCTTATTGGCGAACCAATAAGAAGGACATAGCAGGAAGCGTACCTAGCGAGATTGATTTTCAAGCCCCAAACTAGCTTCAGACCATGGGAACGATAAAGTAACCCTGCTACTTCAGCACAAATACAGACATGTACGCTATTCACGAAAATTTGCAGAAATGGAAAGGAATACAAGTGGAAAAACGAAGACTCTGGCGACCCCATTGGCGAAAGACCCACGATCAACACGTCCAACCCCTACGTTCACTCACATATGCCCACACACACACACTCCCACACGCACACACACACACACACACGCTCACACATACACACACACACACTCTCACACCCCCTTATCATTATGGCCGTAATAATGAAATAAATTTACTCACCCCATGATTAAACCCCGTCCTCCTATTCGAATTCCATCAGCCCTCCATCAGTGATGATTCATCCAACAGAAAATTGACGAATAATCCACTGGTGCGTGAACAATTCAGCAACAGTAGCAAATAAGTGGTGTAAATAATGAGTTGAAACTCCGATAGTATCAGCAAAAAATTGTATATGAATAATCAGTTGCAATAACCAAACTTTAGTAAAAAAATGTTGCGTTGAAAATACGATAATATCAGCAAAAATTGTATATATAAATAATCCGTTGAAATAATCAAACTTTAGTAAAAATGTTGCGTTGAAAATACGATAATATCAGCAAAAATTGTATATAAATAATCCGTTGAAATAATCAAACTTTGGTAAAAATGTTACGTTGAAAATACGATAATATCAACAGAAATTGTATGGTGATAATCAGTTGAAATAATCAGAATTTGGTAAATGTGTTGCGTTGAAAATACGATAATATCAGCAAAAATTGTATATAAATAATCCGTTGAAATAATCAGAATTTGGTAAAAATGTTGCGTTGAAAATACAATAATAACAGCATAAATCGTATATAACTAATCCGTTGAAATGATCAGAATTTGGTAAATGTGTTGCGTTGAAAATACGATAATATCAGCAAAAATCGTATATAAATAATCCGTTGAAATGATCAGAATTTAGAAAAATTGTTGCGTAGAAAATACGATAATATCAGCATAAATTGTATATAAATAATCCGTTGAAATAATCAGAATTTGGTAAAAATGTTGCGTTGAAAATACAATAATAACAGCATAAATCGTATATAAATAATCCGTTGAAATGATCAGAATTTAGAAAAAATGTTGCGTAGAAAATACGATAATATCAGCATAAATTGTATATAAATAATCCGTTGAAATAATCAAACTTTGGTAAAAAGGTTACGTTGAAAATACGATAATATCAACAGAAATCGTATATAAATTATCCGTTGAAATAATCAGAATTTGGTGAAAATGTTGCGTTGAAAATTCAATAATATCAGCATAAATCGTATATAAATTATCCGTTGAAATAATCAGAATTTGGTAAAAATGTTGCGTTGAAAATACAATAATAACAGCATAAATCGTATATAACTAATCCGTTGAAATGATCAGAATTTGGTAAATGTGTTGCGTTGAAAATACGATAATATCAGCAAAAATTGTATATAAATAATCCGTTGAAATAATCAGAATTTGGTAAAAATGTTGCGTTGAAAATACAATAATAACAGCATAAATCGTATATAAATAATCCGTTAAAATGATCAGAATTTAGTAAAAATGTTGCGTAGAAAATGCGATAATATCAGCATAAATTGTATATAAATAATCCGTTGACATAACCAAGATTTGGTAAAAATGTTGCGTTGGAACAAGGTACGGTAAGAACAGCCAAAACTTTGCTACAAATAATGCGTTGAAGCAAATGGCAGTAGCACCAATTTTATATTAACGATGCGTTGAAACAATTTCGCGATTCCGCAATTTATAATATGCATAATTCAATCATTCCGTATACTAAATGTGAACCAAGATGGCCATTTAATATCATAAAAAAAAATATAACCACAAATTCAACAAAACGGCATATTCTAGAATCCGTACACTAGAGTGATCGATTGGCGTATGTTCATCATTGTGGATTGTGACCTTCCAATTAATAACACATGAATTTATTATCCGAAAAATGGATTTTGATTATATTCAATACAAGTTTAAATTTAAATTCAAAAAAAAAACACAACAGTTTCTTGGATAATTACTTACATTAGATTGTAATAAATGAATAGCAACAACTAACTGACCTTCCGTATGTTACAAACTTTTAATTGATTGCAATCACAAAACATTTATATAATTTTTTTCTTATGGTAATTAATTCTTCTTTTCTTTCTTACGGCACAATTTATTATCCGTAAAAAGAATTTTGATTATATTCAATACGAGTTTAAATTTAAATTTAGAAACAAAAACAACAGTTTCTTGGATAATTACTTACATTACGTTGTAATAAATAAATAGCAACAACTAACTGACCTTCCGTTTGTTACAAATTTTTAATTGATTGCAATCACAAACATTTATATAATTTTTTTTTTTATGGAAATTAATTCTTTTTTTGTTACTTTCGTACGGCACAAACAGATAATATTTTTTTTCTTTGATAACTTTACACTCACAATTTTTTTGTTTTAATTGGACACGTACATTTTGACTAAATAAATTAAATAAATTACGCTTATATCAATTAAGCTAATACTAGATTTTATCACTTAATTTTTTTAAAAAAAATCGATTTAAATAGCGCACCGGACATGCAATCATAATCTGGATGAAATTTTTATATCCATCGACTGAATGCCACGAGAGATGTCAAACAACTCACAATGTAATAATGAGAGTCTTCGTCTCCGTCGAAATTAAACTAAAAGATATTTTGTGTATTCAAAATACACGACACAAACATATATATTTTTTTTAAATTTTTCTACGACGATTGTAACTACTAAAAAAAATTTCACTAATTGAACTATTGTAAAAAAAAAACTTGATTTAATTAAAATTTTCACTACTTAAATTTAATCTTAAATTTAAGAAACATGCATGAATGCAAAATTTCACAATTAATTTTGACATTCATGAGAATAAGTTCAAAGACATAAGACAGCAATAGACGTACAGTGGCCTAATATATAGCAAAATTTTTGTCTCGAAAAAACTCGAATACGATGTTTTGGAAATTAATTTCCATCAAGTTTCAATTGTTGGGAAATTTTCAAAATTATACTAAACCGTTCGTTATTTGATACTATTGCACAACGACAAGGTTGTAACACAAAATATTTCCGACCCATCAACAACATTCACCATTGAATCCAAAATGAATCAAATGCAAGTTCAATTGGTGTTATGGCGTTTAGATACTGCAAACTACAATACAAAATCACATTATAGTGAAACGGAAAAATTATTTTGAAAGAAAATAAGACAATAGAATGTTTAACAAAAACGAGATATTAAATCTTTGAATGTTGATGACTGAAAAAAAATACGCACAGCCGACTTAGGGTTTAAAAAAAAATTAATTGTTCAATTACGGTTGATGTTAGAGAATTCAAACTTTTAGTAGTTTATTGAATGTAACCATAGCTCGCGTCAATTTTAGGGTGTTGTAAAATTAAATTATGGATGATCCTTAAAGATAGTTATTAATTAATTCAAACCAACCAATATTATACTAGATTAATTAACATATCAAACCAGCGTAATCAGTGCAAAAATCTTTTGGTTTTCTCACATATGGTCGGTCCAACTATTGAAAATTTAAATGGGGTCTAGGAAAAATAAGGAACTACGGGTTACGGGGACTACAAAAATACGGCTATTGAAGGTGAATGGATGGGAAACTATTACAAGTGGTACAGATTAATATAAGGAACAACAACTAAGTAAACTGCGACTGTAATACACTGCGTTCTGACATTATGCCAGACTATCCATTACAATATATATATATATATATATATATATATATATATATATATATATATATATATATATATATATATATATATATATATATATATATATATATATATATATACATATATATATATATATATATATATATATATATATATATATATATATATATATATATATATATATATATATATATATATATATATATATATATATATATATATATATATATATATATATATATATATATATATATATATATATATTTTATATGGGTAGTTCTTACGAAATTTCGAAATTCCTGTCCTTTTAGTTGTAACTAGTGATGTAAAAGTGTTTAATACTATTGTATAATACGCGGTATTATACGTAAAATACCGTATTGTCCAAAACGTAGTAAAATACCAGGCACAGTAATCCCTCCGACTGCGCGGGTTTTAACTGCGCGATTTCCACTGCGCGAGATAAGTTTTCAATACTAAATTTCGCACTGCGCGATTAAAATTTCACACTGCGCGTAGTTTAAAAATTTTTTTTTAGAATATGTAGGTGAATTTCGTACAATTAAAATGAAAAAAAATTACATTTTTTCACAAATCGAACAGATTTGAACAAAATCACGCATTTGGGATTTGGCTTAAAACATTTCTTCCTCAATATCATATTGAAAAAAATATACGTGTTCGAGGATTTTTTTTTTTGGAAAATAGAGGCGATCTAAATTTCGAGAATTTCGTGATTTTTGGCTTGACGTTTATTTTCAAAAATTCATAACTTCGGTTCTATTAATGATAGAAGCTTTTGTTTTATTTTATTTTAAAGTTAAGAGATGGAATTAATAAAAAATATATTCAATAAAAATTATTAGCGAATTCCGATTGTTATAAACAAATAAAATGTTAAAATCGATTTTTAGTAATTGTCCTACAAAAATAAAGAGTATTTGATATAACCATCGTATTCTACGTTCAATGGAGAAAATAGTTTTACTGTTAGAAATAAATTAATTTAGCCAGCGCGGGACAACGCAAATTTATGGAATTTTTTGTCTTTCCGCGCTCGATAAATTAATTTATTTTTAATGCTACTCGTACACGAGAGAGCAAAATTGCAGATGTCAGAGAGAAAGTGTCTGACTTATTGCTAAACTGTTTACACATAGGAATTTGTTAATAATTTTTGTAGATAACAATTTTTTTTTAAAGTTCGTCTTTTAGCTTTAAAATAAAACAGAAAAAAATTTCTATCATTACCAGAACCGAAGTTATGAGTCTTTGCAAATAAGCCTTCCAGCAAAAACTCACGAAATCTTCGAAATTTAGAACCGCTTTATTTTATCTTTATTTTATCTATATTTATCTTTTTTTCTTGGGAAATGGGAATTTGGGAATTTTCCTATAAAAGCCCTAAAAAAAATTTCAGCCAAATCAAAAATGTGTTCGGTTTGTAAAAGAATGACCCATATATGTAGGAATTTGCATTAGAAATTCAGTTTATTTTTAACTGTGTGGCTGGAACATTCAATATAGATCAAATTCAATTTCAAGTCAGTAAGAATATTCTAAACAAATTCATATTATTGATATTATTTTTTTTGATTTGAGTTGTTTTTTGAAATGTTATTTATGTTAATTTATCTGTTAACTTATGAAGTGTTTTCTTTTTAATATATATTCATTTTTGTTTAATTATAACTTTAAATTATTTTTTTTTTGAATTTTTTTCAAAATTTGGAACCGAACCCCCCATTTTCTTACAAAATAGGGTTCACATTGCGCGGTTTTGTATTGCGCGCTGTTTTTCTGGAACGGAACTACCGCGCAGTCGGAGGGATTACTGTATTTTATTATAAAATTTTTTTCTATTGTGGTGACGCGCGAATCAGTAATCTGCCATTTTATTGAGATTTCGCGTGGATTACTTGAAGAATTTATAACTGCGAAAATATCTACTACTGGTTCTCGAATATATGAACGATACAGAAGGAATCAATGAGTTATTGCCCCTTGTTACTAACAGTTAGAAACGCATTCTTAGTGATTCGCAAATTTCTATGGCAACAAAATTGTTGTAATATCAACAGAACATAAATTTCAAACATCGAATGCTGCATCATTACTATTCACCGTTATAGGGAATTTTTTTTATGCAGCAAATTAAAATTATGAGCCATGAACCCATTCCGTTCCACTCATTATGAGCTATGAACTCATGGACTGTCATTCACTTTTACATCTTTGAGTAGTCCTCTTTCTATACATTCAAATTGATTAACTAAAACACTCAAAACTCACATTCTGAAACCGATGGCAGCTATATTGATTGTTTAACTTAGTGGCAAATAGTTTGTGGCTCTTCGGAATGTTTCATCGTTCCGCATATTCCACTGTAACAGAAAAATCTTTTTCAATCTGCTGCCTAACTCATACTGCAAGAAGTATTTGTCTTACAAATCAACGAGGCGAGGCGTAAACTTGTTTATGTGAAATATCATAATTTAAATATCCAACAGTTTACCGATGGAAAATGATAAGTCTTTAATTTAAATAAAAACATAAATACAATAGCTCGACGCGAATGAAAGTGATTAATATTGAAACCAAGCAGAATCAGATGAATAAATAGATCTTATTAGCATTTGTTTAAGAAATATAAATAAAGATAACGATAAGAAATCCAAATGTCGGGGCAGATATTTAGAAGAAAATGAATTAGTTGTGATTGAAAATGGTGATGGAAGTAATTTTTTGTTGTTATACCACTAACACTGTATGTCGGCTATTGCACTTTTGTACAGAATATACGGTATTTTATTTTGTATTATACAATGTATAATACGCTGTATTATACAAAAAAAATAAAATACCGTATTTTAACATCTCTAGTTGTAACAAAAATCTAACAAACATATAACGGTAACTATTATTTATTGGCAATCTACATCACTGTGGCTAAAAGTGACCCTGATTATTTTTGAGGCATATGTGTAAATAAAAAAATACAATATATATAATGTCTCCAAAATCATTCCCTCACTATGTCCCGAGCTCTAGATTAAATTGCGTTCATAGTTACAGCATATAAGTAAATAAAAAAAAAGGTGTGCTGGTTTAACCAATCGATTAAAAACACAACGGATCTACAAAAATATTCCTAATATAGATTAAAAAATAACAAACGAATCAACAAAAAATATATTTACATGTGTCTCACAAAAATAAATCATTCCCTCATATATTTACTGACTGTCAATTTATGAACGCGTTGTTAATCAAGCATGAACGCTACTATTTGTTTTTGTAGGCGACACTATCGATTTGTCAAGATGGTGAATTTGTTAATTATGTTTATGTGTTTCTGTTGCAAAAAAAATTAAATCTGAGTTTTTTAAGATTACATTTGTGACCGTCATTACCTCACATCCTATAAAAACAAAAGGTAAATACTATAACAATTATTGATTATACAGTAAAGTAGGCTTTTGAGAATCGTTACCTTATACAAAAAATATTTCTGAAATTGAGGTTATATCACGATATTTTTTTTGTTTTGTTTATATTTGTAGTGAGGGAATGATGATGTATGAGCAAATGATTTTTTACTAGGTCTGTTTGTCTTTTTGAATTGTTTGCATTACTATCGGCTGTGGATTTGCTGCCTAGCATTCAAAGAAACCCAAAATTCAG
>OY856189.1:9168393-9412275 GCA_963693315.1 Diogma glabrata | reverse complement strand
CTGGCATCATCAATACAACTGGCCTTTCTATTACTAACCCGACTTCTACCCAACCTGGTTTCGATCTGCCACGTCATACCTGGACTACACTAAACCGAATGAATAATGGACGTTGTGCTGATTCTTTCTACATGTGGGGCATTTCAGAGTCACCTGAGTGTGACTGCGGCGCTCCACAATAAACCATAAAACACATTGCAACTGTGTGTCCAATTCGACGGTACAATGGCGACATCTCAGACATCCATTTGGCAACTCCCGATGTAGTAGCATGGATAGACTCGCTCGATGTAAACATCTAATATTTAAATGTACTGCCCAATGTTCAAATATTTTACTTTTTACTTTTTTACTAAAAGACGCGCAATCAAATTGAATGTAAGTTCATTTAATGTGTATCCATGCTTTGTTTTAGGTAGATTTCATAGAAGAGTCTACCTATTTTAAGTTTAATTTTTAATGTGTCACAAAAAAACCATACGCTAAATAAAAAAAAATAGTGATACAATAATTTGGAAAAAATAACAAATATTATGTCAAAGGTTACTTGTTCCACATATTTTTATTTCAAAATTTATGCAAATTTGTAATTTCAATTTAGAATAAACATTTTTTTTAAAATATTTTACTTGCGGCGAATAAAAAATAGTATATGATGCACGGACATAAGCTATTTTGGACTTAATGTGGATGCAACTCCACATACGACCAAAATCTTTAGTTTTACGTCCTAGCATCATAATGTACTATTCTGGCGTCTTTTATTTATGCTCACTGGTCTACTATTTTGTCTACTATTCTTTCTTTATGAGTACATCTGTAGCCCTATTCCTGTACATCGTGAAATAGGATTTGAGAAATAAATTACAGCAATTTTTTCATAACTAGTATTCCGTGCCGGAAATAACAAATAACAATTTCGTAGATCGGACAACAGATAAGATCGGACAAAACAAAGTGTCCTGGAAGTTGTACTAAATACAAAACAAAATTGATTGATTGTTCGACCATCGAATCGAACAGACGTGTTTATGTTGTTTAGTTAAATTTGAATTATAAAATTAAAAGCTTAAAGATAAAGATAATTAAAAAATTAAATTTCTGTTTCCAATAATTAACAATTACAGTTCATTTTCTTTTGTTGCAAATGCTATCATTTTTTAGATGTGCTAGTACCTATTTTAGTTTTTGATTTTAAATTTCATGTGCTATCTAAGTGAAATTTGTAGAGTGATACATAATTAATAAAATATAAACGTAAAATAGACAATGAAAACAAGAAGAGGTAAATTAAATCCAAATAACAACAATAATAGTGTAACTGTTAAACCTTATATTACAAAATCATGTAAATCATGCTCGGAAATTATTACAAAAAAAGATAAACCAATCAGTTGTACTAGATGCAAAGCGATTTTTCATGTGGAATGTGTGAAACTCACAAATCCGGAATACAAAACATATTTGAAAAATCCTACCTGGATTTGCTCATCTATTTGTACAAACTCAGAAATTGAATCACTTTCGTCTAGTGAAGATGATGAGCAAACAACTGCAAACAATAACATCAGACAGTCCCAACAATTTATTTCCAATAATTTGGATAACATTTCTCTATCAATTAATAAAATTATGAATGAGAACAAACGACTCAATAAAATGCTGTTGGATTATAAAAACATAACTGATTTGCTCGTAAAAAAAATTTCTACTCTTGAATACAAAGTAAATCATTTTGAACAAGAAAAGCTGATTAACCAGATTATTATTCAAGGCGTGCCAAAAATTGAAGGTGAAATAATTACTGATACAGTTGAAAAAATTTGTCATAAGTTGAACGTTCTAATAGAAAAAAAAACATTGTCCACGCGTATCGAGTTAATGAAAATAAAAATTCTAAAACTAATTCTTCAAATAATAATATTTATGGGCCTGCGATAGTGGTGAAATTTGATCGATTGGAAAAAAAGAAAGAAGTTTTAGCAGCCAAAAAAACTTTTGAGCCATTTTTTTCGCAAGCGATAGTTTCTGATGCCGATGCCAAACTACAAATTTACGTGAATGAATATTTGACTGCGCATAAAAATAACTTGATGAAGAAAGTTCGTCAATTCAAAAACATCAACAACTATAAATATGCTTGGTATAAAGATGGTAAAATATTTCTAAGAAAAGATGAAAAATCGGAAGCTATTACCATATTTAGTGAAGATGATATAGGTAAACTAAATAATTTAATTAAAAAATAATAATAATATTTAACTAAGAACAACCCAAACTTAATTTCTATTAAATAAATACGAAATAAAACTTGAATTGAATCTCCAATCGCTTATGATGGATTCATTCAATGATTTTTTTAGTAATTTAGATATATTGCATTCTATAAATAAAATAAAGAATGGTAATAACTTATTAAATGTTTTATACTTTAATACTCGTAGTGTTAGAAATAAATTTGATGAATTAAAGGAATTAATTTCGTCTTATGATTGTAAGATAGATACATATAATAATACTTGTTGAAACTTGGCTTTTTGATGATGAGATTCATTTGTTTTCCATAAAAGGTTACAATTCATACTTTTGTAATAGAGCTACTTCCAGAGGTGGTGGTTGTGCCATCTATATCTGTAATACCATGGTCTCCAATGTGGTCTTGAAGTCGGAATCTGATAGTGTCTCGGTTTTAAGTGTTGGTGTTGTTGAATTAAAGATCAATATTGTTGCTGTTTATAAATCGCCAAACTCTGATCTGAATCTCTTCTTGCAAAAGTTTGATAAAATATTAGACACGACCAAACAATGTTACATTTTTGGTGATTTTAATATAAATATTCTAAATAAAACTGATACCTGCGTTGAAAGATATGAAGAAATAATTAATTCCAACGGATATGTTATCCTCAATTCTCGTAATCAAAATCACGCAACAAGAGTTTCAAATACTGTAGCCACATCAATTGACCATGTTATGACAGATATAGTTGGTAGTGATTTTTCTCTTTCTGTGTTAGATAATTACCTGAGTGATCATCGGGGTATTATCTTACAAATTAATAATGGTTATTTGCCTAGTACACCCGAAAAAAGAGATAAGACAGTACTAATGTATGATAAAATTAACGAATCGGCTTTTTCAACAAGAATAAATTTATGCAGTAGTATAAGCGAATTAGTACGATGTTGTAAAGAAACTATTGATAATCACACCGTGACGCTCCCTCTCGTGAATGTAAAGCACAAAAAAACCTGGATGACAAATGAAATAGCTAAATTAATGAAACTTAGGGATTATTTTTATAAATTAAAAGTCAAATTTCAAAATAATGTCTACATTTGTAATCAATTTAAATTTTATAAATGCAAAATCGAAAAACTAGTAAGAATAGCCAAAACCAATTTTTTTAAAAATGAACTAGAATTTAACAACCCTCAAAAATTATGGAAAGTTGTGAATGAACAAGTTTTTAATAAATATAAGGAAGCAACTAGCATTCTAATTCAAACAAATGATAATTTATATCATGAGAAAAAAGATGTTTGTAATATTTTAAATAGTTATTTCGTCAATTGTGTTGAACAGTTGATACCGAGTACTGATAGTGAGCCAGAACCATTGAGTTCTCAAATTAAAATCAATGACGAATTACCTATTTGCTATACCACCAGGGAGGAAATTCTACTTATAATTAATAACCTAAACAAACACTCTGCTACGGGGTATGACTCAATTTCAACCAAATTCGTAATAAGATTTAAAAATATCTTAGTGGATAAGATAAGTTATCTCATAAATAAGTCCTTGACAGAAGGTATTTTCCCAGAAGAATTGAAAAAGGCTAAAGTAATTCCAATATATAAAAGTGGATCTAAGCTATCAGTTAATAATTACAGACCAATTCCGATTTTAACTATATTTGCAAAGATTTACGAATCTGTTATTTATTGTAGGCTAGCAGAACATTGCAAATTAGCAGAAATCATTAATCAAAATCAATTTGGCTTTTCAGAAAACTCAAACACCTTAGCCGCAGCGTCACAAATTGTTGGTTTGATTAAAACGAAATTGGACAAAAATCTTTTGACTGCCGGTATTTTCATTGACCTTCAAAAAGCATTCGATACAGTATGTCATAAGATATTAAAGAGAACCATAATGCGGTTAAATATTAGCTCTAACATGAAAAAAATTTTAATTTCCTACCTCGAAGATAGAAAACAGTGGGTTACTATTGATAACAGTTCTAGTAATGAGCTTAAAATTAAATATGGGGTACCACAAGGGTCTCTCCTAGGTCCTCTGCTATTTTAATTATATGTGAACGATATCTTCAGTTTAAAGCTTCACGGTACAATTGTGATGTATGCAGATGATATGGCGGTTCTTTATAGCTCCATATGTCCAGATGAACTTTTTATGCATATGCAAGAAGATCTAGAAAAGATTAATAGTTGGACACTTAGAAACCATCTTAAAATAAATGAAATGAAAACCAAATATATGATCTTTGAGACAAACAAAAATTTAGATGATTTAATTAATTTTGAACTTAAGCTGAATAATAACATTATTGAACGTATTAAGGTTTTTAAATATTTAGGACTTCAGATTGATAGCAAATTAACTTGGGAACATCACATTAGATATGTTAGGAACAAAATCAAAGTCATTTGCTATATTCTGAAAAAAACAGCAAATATATTTCCTCTAAAGGTAAAATATATGATTTTTAATGCTCATCTAATGAGTGTAGTTAGATACCTACTACCTATTTGGGGCTCAGCAGGAATCACGCGTGTAACTAGCGTCAGACGATTGATTTCGAAAGCCTTACGAATAATAAATAATTTTCCTTTTGACTATCCTACCGAACAGTTATACATCAAGAAATTATCCATTGAGCATCTCATTAAATATGAATGCATTTTATTTATTTATAAAGTAAAACACAAACTTATAAAAAATAATATAGTTCTTAGGGAAATAAATAACATTCACTCTTATCCTACACGTCAAAATAATAATTTCTATGTAGATTTTTTTCCGAACTAGTGGTGGTCAAGCAAATCTATTATACAAAGGACAGTGGCGGATTATGCCTTTAAGGGGCCCGAGGCGGAACAAAATTTTGGGGCCTAAGATTTTACCAAAAATTTTGCAAATGAGTTTGATTAAGACCATTTCTTAAATAATTTTTTATCCGCTTCAGAACGGAGAAAGATCGTTCCACACTTGCGTTGCATATCGGCAATGTAAGAAATATTTTTAAAATAGTTTCCACATTGGGAAATGAAGATTGCAGGCCATCAATGATTACCTTGTTCATCTTAAATGGACAAGTGATGTTCTCTTCTTTTATATATTTTAAAAAATGATGTACTTCGTCTTTAAAATATTGTACTTCTATATCCCTCGCATATGTATTTGACAATTCTAAAATACACTTGTCAACTTCATCACTGGATATATTTTGATCAAACAATAATTTAAAATTATTTAAAACAGTTTCATATATGGACGTTCTGGTAGACATTTCAGTGGCAAGTTATCACAGATCATATTGTGAGTATTTATAATAAACAATTCTCGTCCTACTAGCTGTGTATCATTTGCAGATGATTCATCATACATAATTTTGCGTTTTCTGTTTCGTTCTTCTTTGTAGCTAATATTGTCTGTTAATAAGTTTGCTTGCTTTTCTATGCTCTCAAAATCATTCCGAACATCCCTTATAAATTGTGACAAAGAATTAAACAGTTTTACTCCTTGTAATAAGTTCGTTTGAATATTTTGAAATGATTTTCTAGTACTATTGATTCATTGTAATAATATATCCCATAAAACGGTTAATAAGGCAATTCATATTCATCGAAAGAGCTAGCTAATTCTTTAACCTCAACTTTAGTAATCGGTTTTTCGTCTTCATTTTCGCTAATTTGGATAAGAACGCTTTTAATATTTTTGTAATTAAACCGCAAGGCGGATACTGCATCAGCTCTTGCAGACCATCTTGTCACTTGTGTCACTTAATTTTTTAATATGTTTGGAATTAGGATCGGAAAAATTATCAATAAGCAGCTTCCATCTGTGAGTAGATGAAGAAAAGAATACATATATATTTTGGATAAAGTGAAAATAATACACCGCAGTAGAATAGGCATCTGCAGCATAATTTCCAATTAAATTAAGCGTATGACTTGTACAAGGAATAAAAATGGCGGTCTCACTTAGAGTTTTAATTCTGGCTTGTAAACCATTATATTTTCCGGCCATATATGTTTGACCGCAACAATTTTTAATATCCAAAGACAAATTGTTTAAAGTTTTCAAAATAAGTTGTGCTAGATATTCTGAATTGTGATTTTCAATTTGTAAAAATCCAAAAATCGTTCTCTCGCATCGCCCACTTTATCAATGTACCTTAATATAAAACTTAGTTGGTCAGTGTGGTTCACGTCTGGCGTAGAATCAACAATAATTGAATAATATAAAGAGTCCTGAATTTCTTGAATTAGATGTTCTTTTACTTCAGTTCCCATTAAATTTATAAATTCATCGCATGTGGTATGTGATAAATAACTTACATTACCTTTTCCTGAATGGTTGTACCTCTCCAAATGATTTTAAAGAAAATCATCAAATTGGGATAGGTACTCAATGCATGTCATAAAATTTCCTGTTCTGTTCGAATCAATATCTTCTCGATGACCACGAAATGCTAAACCCAAAGTAGCTAATAGCTTTACTGTAGCTGCAACTCTTTTTAAAACTTCCCGCCAGCATTTTTGTTGTACTTCAATTTCACGAGCTATTTGAGCATCAATCCAGTTACAAACAATCTTTTTTTCAAATTTTTCAAACAAATTTTTTAGACAATCTTTTTTCCAATCAACGTTGATAAAATGAAATATACAACTAAAGCTAAAACACCTACACTATATCAATCATATCATATGGAAACCCTTTTCAAACGTTAATCCAAATGATGAATTTAGCATGTATTGTATAAAAAATACATGGATTTTAAGCATACAATAAAAGATTTCAATTCTACACGTTAAAAAGTTTTCATTTATTTAGTTATATATGAAATTAATCTAAAATATGTACAATTATATGCTTAAAATTGAGGTTTTCAGTTTAATGCTTTCAATAAATTGTAGGTCTTAAAAGAAATCCAATATCATTGATGAAAACATAAAACTCAAATATACTTCAAATATCCAAAAAATACTTATCTGGATTTTGTTTTTATCAATAATTTTGCGATTGATATAATAACAGCCCATTGCAAATAAAGTTCTAGTATTAATATTCATTCGTAACAGTGGATCTTTTTAAAACAAAATGTTCTTTTACTATACAAATTGGAAAACGAATTTGTACATTAAAAAATTATAAAACTATCAAATTAGAATTATTAAAATAAATACATACATGAAAAAAAGTAATACAAATTGACAACCTAACACTTTTACATGTGGGATTATAATCAAAAAATCTTTAGGTTTAAAAACTTTGGTTGAATGAACGCAGTCATCTGATATTTGAATACCTATAAAATATCAATACTATTTGTAGCGAGGGGGCCCCTGTGTATGTGGGGCCCGAGGCGGCCGCCTCTTCCGCCTCTATGGTAATCCGCCACTGACAAAGGACTTATTTTATTTAATAGTTTACCAGAAGCTCTAAAACTCATTCACAAAATTTCCATATTTAAAAACAAATTACAAACTTATCTTTTACAATCATAAAGCCAAATCAAAATTTCTTTTTTAGTAAATCAATATCAGTATCACTTTTTTAGTAAATAAATAAATATCAAATTTCAATCAAGGGTTTAAGTAAAACACAAAGATGAATAGCACTAACTAATATTAAGGCCAGTTAATTGTTAAATAATAAATTAGCTTACTTAATAACTTAATTTTTTTTTATTATTTATTTTTATATAACTTGTAATGGTATTGTTTGTATGAAACTTTTAAGTTGCTAAACTGTTATAATAATTATCTTCTATAATAATAATTATCTTCTATAATAATTATCTAAATTATTTTAAGGCTAGGGTAAAAAGAAACAAAACACAAATTTGTATTAAAAAACAAAAATTAAAAAAACGAATCTTGCTCACAGACATATTTTGTCTTTGCAAGAATAATCATTAATTTTAAGAACTATGTATAAATTCTTAACTTAATGCTTATTTATTCAATAAAGCAAAAAAAAAAAAAAAAAAAAAACACAATTGACCTAATTTAGAGGATTTCCCAATATAAAAATTCACAAGTCAAGAAACTAAGTTTGTTCACACTTTTTATTATATTTATTTTTTAAATAGAATAAAAAATGAAGCTATGCCATTTGACTTGTATTAAATTTTTACATTGTGAAATCACAGACAATTTTTAAACCAAATTAAATATTGAAATATCACTTTAGAGTTCAATAAATTTAGATTATTTATTTATTTATTTATTTATTTATTCATTTGTGCAGCAAACAGAAAATTCCAATTACATGCTGCAACAATATATACATCTCAAGTATAAAATAAGTTTTGATTTCATAATTAAAAACATAACAGAAATATTTTAGAAATACACAGAAAGTAAAAATTAAAAAAAAAAATATATAAACAGCAATAATATATAAAAAAAAAACAAAATAATAATGATAAAAACAATAATAATAACAGTAGTTTCTTCTATTATATATTGATAAATAACACGAGTATTTGCAAAGAAAATAAACTTTAAGTTAATAGTTGCATTCAAAAATAAAATTACAAAAAAAAGAGAATTATATTAAGTTATAATGTATAAACTAACAGAATTATATGAATGCAGCTTAAAACTACATAGTGAAGTTGAGAATAAATCAAGATCGTTAAAATATTCGTTGTGCCTTGCTTGTAACCGATTCAAAGGTGAAGCTACTCCCAAATTAGTTCTTGAGGTTGCTGGTAAAAATAAATTATGGTTTCTGGTGCAATATGCTGATGCATAAAAATTTAGTTTAGCTAAAATACTAGTGTCTAAAGTTGAGTTAACAATTTTGTATAATAATAATTCATCAAGAATCAGTCTACGAGATTCCAAGCTAACCATGCCTAACTTCTCTAACCTAATACGATATGTCAGTTTTACAGTAAACGGTATAGTTTTAAAAACCAAAAACCTTGTAAATTTTCGCTGTATTCCTTCAATTCTATGACAATAAACATCGTAGAAAGGGTTCCAAATCTGACAAGAATATTCCAGATGACTACGGATTAAACTATTAAAGAGGGTAAAATACACTTGAGGATTTCTAAAGTCCTTGCATCTACGAAAGATAAAACCTAAAAGTATATGAGCTTTGCGACAAATCATATCAATATGAACATCAAATTTTAACTTAGAGTCAAACGTTACTCCAAGATCCTTAATAGCTTCAACCCTCGTCAGAGATGCCGATTTCATAGAGTAGTCAAAGATAATCTTATTAGGTATAGGTAATAAATTAAAATAAATAAATTTAATTCGTTTAAATAAACGATAAATAAATTTTTTGGTATAGGTAATAACCATACATTTATTAACATTTAACTGTAAACAATTATTTATACACCAGTTTTCAAGCTGTATCAGGTCTCGCTGTAAGTCAATACAATCCTGAATTGAATGTATATTTTTAAATATCTTGAGATCATCAGCATATAAAAGGTGTTTACATTTTAAGTTGTTTGATATGCCATTAATGTACAGAAGGAAAAGTAATGGCCCTAGAGTAGATCCCTGAGGAACTCCAGAAGATGGAGTTATAAAAGTCGATTTGAAACCATTGAATCTAACAAACTGCAATCTGTCAACCAAATATGAAGAAAACCAGAACTGCATGCGTTTCGATATATTAAATGAATTTAATTTAGATATAAGAATTGAATGGATCACTTTATCGAAGGCCTTTGAAAAATCTGTATAAATGCAGTCAGTTTGACCATTACTATCAACACTGACGAACACTTCCTCAGAGAATTCAAGTAAGTTAGACAATGTAGATCGCTTTTGAAAAAACCCGTGTTGTATTGAAAAAACCCGTGTTGTACAGTTATAATTTCATTTTTTACCTGATTAAAAATATTTTTATGGACAATTTTTTCGAATATTTTCGCAAAAGAGTTCAATATTGAGATTGGGCGGTAGTTAGCCACATTAGCCGGATCACCTGATTTGAAAATTGGTGATATGTATGACTCTTTCCATCTAGTTGGAAATACAGCTTGTTGTAATGATATGTTAAATAACAATGTCAGTGGACTGGTAAGAGAACATTTTAATTTTTTTATGAAACTATTTGGAATTTGGTCTGGACCTGCTCCTTTATTAATATCAAGGTTTGATATGAGATTTAATACATCATATTCTTCTACAATAATGTTTGAATCACCAAGGGTATTTTCGCGATGGTCACTATTTGAAGGAATCAAGTTGAGGTTTTTTTCAAAGACGGATTCAAAGTTTTTCGCAAACAAGTTGGCTATTTCAGCACAATGACCAGTTTTGACGTCCCCCAGATACATTTCTGTTGGGTATTCCGTTTTAGACGTTAAGGATTTTTTATAATTCCAAAATAGTTTAGGGTTATATCTAATTTGTTCTTCCATATCCAACGTATACCGCAAGAAACATGCATTTATCTCAGCTTTTACCCTTTTACGAAATAATGAAAAGTTTATAATCAACCGCGTTTTTATATATTTTCCAGTTTGTAAAAATTTTATATTTCTTTTTGATTAATCGTATCAGTTGTGATGAGTACCATATTGGATATCTGTCACACTTTTCACCCGATTTATTATTTTTTTTTGAATATCGTTGTAATAAAGAATTGAGTTTATTATAAAACAAATCGATTGCATCATTTATTGATAGATTGGAAAACATATTGTCCCATTGAATTGAATTGAGCTCATAAGAAATTTTTTCATAATCAAGTCGATGAAAATTAATTTGGTGGAAAAATTTATTCGGTTGGGTTTTCACCAAACGATTCAATATGCAACGGTGGGTGATAATTATCAATTTTAGAAAGTACCGGAATACTTGGCAGTATTTGAATCTGATATGGACAAACATTCGATATAATGAGATCAAGAAGCTTACCCTGGTGATTTTTAACAGTATTGCATTGAGAAAGATAGTTACATGCTAATGTATCAAGCAAATATTCAGCAGAACGACACTCATGTTTACTGACTGTAATATTTGCGTTATCATCAGTTATCCACTCAATTGAAGGTAGATTGAAATCTCCTAAGAACAAAAATTGGGTATTAGTACTAGATAAAGTAATAAAATTAGTAACATAATCAAGGAAATATTTATACTCATCATATTTTGTTTTGGGTGTGAAATACACACAACAGATTACCAAAGAGTGTCCATTTAATAAATTTATTTTAATCCAAATATTTTCAGAATTGCAATCACATCCATCCAATTTTAAAGCTTGAAAATTATGTTTTGTCGCAATCAGGACACCACCACCCAATTCTGAATTAGTTTTATTATAATCTCTATCAAATCTAAAGACCTTGTATATGTCATCGAAAGCCTCACAGGAATCTATAGAATCATTCAACCAAGTCTCAGTCAAGCAAATAACATCGGAATTGTTTACTCTAACTTCCATTTTAAGATTTCCTAATTTAGTTCTCAAACCCCTGCAATTTTGATAATAAATATTTAAATTATTCATTTTAAGGTATAAACAATAATATAATATAAATTGAATATAAATTATAAATACAGTATAAATTAGCTCCTTATCTTCAACTTATCCAAATCCAAATTAGATGAAATTTTAATAGCTACAGAGTCGTCATCTTTCTTGCAGAAAACGTCACCATATTTCGCCCAAACATATTTATATTTGTATTCCACGGATTTAAGTAACGTTCTAGTTTCGTATAATAACCTTTTTTTGTTTGCAGTAAGATAATCCGTGATAAATATTTGAGATGTTGAGTTTTGAAATCCGATTTCAGAACCAATCATAATCGACTTAATTTTAGCAGCCTTAAGGATCCTGTCTTTTAAATATTTTGAGTAGAACTCTACTGTGATTGGTTTAATTTTCGATGTTGAATTTGAGCGATGAATGTACTTTATTTGTTGAAGATCAATACTAAGATCAATAAATTTGCAAATTTTCCCCATAACTTCAACTAAATTTTCTTGTTTATTCATTGGAACACCATGAACTACTATAAAAGCACTAAATGAATGTTTTTCCAGTATGTCACATCGAGTATTAGCTGTTTTCAACTCCATAGCGAGATGCAAATTTTCATTTTGCAGTAGCGATATTTTAACCCCATTCTCATGAACCAAATTATCTAAGCGGATTAAATCATCACATTTAGAGTTAAAATTATCGATTGCACTTTCAAACTGCTCTTGTTGTTTACGGAAAATTTCAAGAATTTCTAATGATTTGATTAGTTCACCTTTAGTTTTTTGATTGATTCAACATCAGCCTTCATTACAACTAAAGATTCACTGAATTCTGTTAAGTGTTTAGGTGTTAAGTTGGGTGCATTTTTGTTACAGCTAGAACATTTCCAGTAAATATTGCCGTTTTAAATCTCACTAAACAATTCAGATTTAATGTTTTCACAATTTTGATGAAATGAAAATTTGCACACAACACATTGACAGCCTTTTTTAACACGACTGACCTTATCATTACAGATTTTACAGCTAGCCATACTTGCTTATTATATTAATCACACAATATAAGAAATCAAACTCTGCGATCAACGATAGTTTGGCAAAATATATGATTAATAACTTCTAGGTTTAAAACTTTACTACGATAAACAATTATAAAAAATTAAAAGTGTATTCCTTTAGTAGACCTTTGTTTATCAGTAATTTATAAAATCAATCATAATTAGATTGGATAGTTAAATATAACTGGACCTTTAGCCACTCATTGTTTTATTTACATAGATTTTAAGTTATTTATTATCAAATATGAATTTGAAATATGAATTTTATTTACACCTATTTTTAAACAGTTTAATTCTTCACTTTCCTTTATTTTTTAATTAAATTAAATTAATAATTTTACTTTGCAGAAACAATACTTGATTTAATTTATATGATGTTGTGTTGTCTTTGAAATCAAAACTTGTAATTTTAAAAGGTTTACAACACAATCGAATTGGATGAATCTTGGTACATTTTTTTTTTTTTTTTTTTTTTTTTTTTTTTTGTTTCATTTTTGATGATGTTGTGTTTTGTGTTTATTATCAAAGAAAAAAAATTTTTTTTTTATAATTAGGAAGCTTTTAAGTTTTTGGATATTTTTTGTTTGCGTTTTTTTGTAAACATCATTTTTGTTCTTCGCTGGGTATCCGTAATTTCGTTAGACTCAAACCAACAACTTTTATAAAATTTCGTAAGAAATTTTACATAAAAAAATTATTTATTTAAAATTGAAGGTCTTGAAGAATATACTGGAATAAAGTGTTTATAGCTGGAAAGTAATGCAATTTTTGAAATTTCTGGATTAGAAAATCAACCAGAATTAAAGTGCTTATAAAGAAGCAAAATAAACAAGCTAAAACACACCAGAGGAAAATTTCAAGTAGGAAATTTCAAAATAAGGAATTGTTTTAAGAACATTTTAAGAAGTTGTTTAAGTTAAGTTATATTTTATTTGAATTTAAATTTAACTTTTAGGTTTCAATCATTTTGATGTGTATATCAATTTTTGCGTTTTATTGATTGTTTACCTTCCATTGTTGAATTGTTGTTTTCGATTGATAGTCTTGACTGGAAACTTAGTCATAGTTACAAGTTGTTGAGTTTTACAAGTTACAAGTTTAGTTGAGTTTTTGTGAAGTTATATTATAATTGGATCTGGGATCCAGTTATTGCCAAGGATATTTATATATATTTATTCAAAAAGGAGAAAAAAAAAACAAGCGTTTTAATAGAATATTTAGTTTTTATTTATATATTAACAATTTAGTGTACAATTGTTGTACATAATCTGTTAAATTGGAATTGTTTATTGTAAACATAATATAATAAACAATTCGAAATATTCGTGGACGGTAAGATACAATAATTGTTTATTGTTGACTTATGTTGAATTGTAGTTATTTTATTAGTTTTGTTGTTAGTTTTCTTGTGGTCTTGTTGACTCAATAACAGGTTTTAAGTACACTTTATGTATAGTTTCCTGTCTTTGAGTTACATCTGGTTTTGGTGTTTCTAAAATAATATTTTGTTTACAATTTCATAATTTTAATTGTCGATTTTAACAGTGAACCTAGACTTAGATTCAGGTTGTCCAGCTGTTGAAGTAGTCAATTGCAATTTCAATTTGAGTTTGTTTGTTTTCGCATTACTGTGGTTTTCGTATGTATGTTTTTCATTGATATTTCTCTATGAATTAAAATGGCAAAATTATCTATCAGCTATGCGAACATAAGAGGATTGAATATAAACCTTAATTCAGTCCATCTTTTTCTTGAAACTATGAAACCTGATATTTTGTTTTTAACGGAAACGATTATCAGTTCGCGTGCTGTGACCTTAGATAAAAACAGATACCTTTGTCCCAATTATGAACTTGAATCCTCTTTCTACATTAAGCATGGAGTTTGTGCTTATGTTAGGGATACTATACCATATGTGAGATTAAATAAATTTGAATTAAATGCAAAATTTCACAATATGGTGTCACTAAAAATTAGTTGCCCAAGTCAAACGCTGTTTGTCTTTGGACTTTACCGTTCACCTAATTCACCTGAGAACTCTAATTTATTTCATGACTTATCTGAGAAGATAGATAGGTTGGTTGAGTATCCTAATGCAAAGTTTATAGTTCTTGGAGATTTTAATGTCCACAATAAAGAATGGCTTACATACAGCTCTAAAACTGACGAGGTTGGTAGACAGGCTGAGTTGTTTGCTCTTTATCACAATTTTACTCAAATAATAGACCTGCCAACCAGAGTTCCTGACATTCCTGGTCAAAGTAGTAATTTACTTGATTTATTTTTGACAAACGATCCATATCTGGTTCAATTTAAAATATCAGAACCATTGGGTGGTTCAGATCATAATTTGATCTCCACACAACTAAATATACAAATTCCAAAACAATTTAAAGCGAATCCTCGCAATGTTTGGGATTACAAAGCTGCGGATTGGCAAGGACTTAAAAGTTTTTTTAGATGTTTTCCTTGGAAACGCTATTGCCTTACCGGCCAAGACCCTGACATAGCTGCATCAAATTTTTCTGAAACTGTAATTGATGGTATGCACAGATTTATTCCTAATAAATTGATCATTCCAAAAACTGATCTATGGTTTTCTAGTAAATGCAAAAAAGCTATAAAAGTTAAAAAAAAAGCTTTTCGAAAGTTTAATCAAAACAAAACCGATGAAAACCTTAGACAGTACCGTAAAGAGAGAAATTTATGTCGTAAGTTAATAGATGAAGAGAAACATCTATTTAATAGGAAAAAAGCATCTAAATTCGCAGAAAATCCGACTGGTTCACGCAATTTCTATAAAGCCGCAAAGGCTGTCCAAAGCAACTTTTGTAAATCTTCCCTACCGCCTCTTGTTAATAGAGATGTCCCTATCATTGATCCAAAAGAGAAAGCTAATTTGCTTGGGCATTATTTCTCTTTAAATTCTACTTTAAAAGAACCTAATTTCCAGCCTAAACCTATTTCTAATGTTTCTTATAAAATGAGGCGGATAATTTTTCGGAAAAACATTGTTCGAAAAATGCTTTTGAAAATCCATACTAACAAGGCAACAGGCCCTGATTTTATTCCTCCGATTATACTTAAAACATTTGCTAGGGAGCTAGCACCAATCCTCTTCTTCACCAATCCTCTCCATCCCACTTCCTCCACTAAAATCTTCTATTTGTCATATAAGAAAGGAATTTTTCATGAAATTTGGAAAATGGCTAGTGTACAGCCAGTTTCAAAAAAGGGCAGTAAGACTGATCCTACGAATTACAGACCCATTTCAATTTTATCGGTAGTTGCTAAAATTTTTGAGAAATATGTCAATTTTAATTTAATGAGCTTCTTAGAGTCTTCCAAATTAATTAATGAGAGACAATATGGATTTCGAAAAGGAAGAGCGACGGGAGATTTGCTGTCTTTTGTCACTCATATCTGGAACAAGTCGCTTGAAAACTTTGGAGAAACATTCGGTGTTGCTCTTGATATTTCCAAGGCATTTGACAAAGTTTGGCATAACAACCTAATATGCAAATTGAGATCCTATGGTTTAGACGAGCAGCTTATATCTTGGACACAGAGCTTTATATCTGATCGAAAATTTCGGGTCAATGTTGACGGTGTATCATCGAATACTTTTTCAAATAATGCAGGAGTTTCTCAGGGTTCCGCTTTGTCACCAACTCTTTTTCTTATCTATATTAATGATTTGTTGGACTCAACGGTTCATCCTATACATAGTTTTGCTGATGATAGCACGCTTCATGCGTCTCATGAAGCACCTAAATCATATACACCCTTAGCGCTTAGTGAGTGTAGGTCAAAATTGATAGATTCCCTTAACACTGATCTTAAAACAATTATGGATTGGGGTATTGCTAACAGTGTTGAATTCAATACAAGCAAAACACAGGTTTGTCATTTTTCTAGGATAACGACACCCAATCCTTTTCCATTAACGTTTGGCCCCAAAAATCTTTTAGAGAATGAGTCTGTCAGACTTCTAGGAGTTGAGATTGAAAATAATATGAAATGGAATTCTCATATTTTTAATCTGGCTAAGAATGCTGTTCAAAAGTTAGGTTTTTTGGGGCGATGTCGTAAGTTTTTCGATAGCGAACAACTTCTTTTAGTTTATAAATCTTTTATACGTCCCTGCATGGAATACTGTTCTCACATATGGGGTGGAGCTTACTTGAGTAGTCTCAACTGCCTTGATTCTGTACAGCGTAGAGCTATTAAACTCATTGGTAACCCAAGTCTTACTAACGGTCTTGATTCCTTGCAGCACAGAAGAAATGTTGCTGATTTGACTATATTTTATAAATATATTATGGATGAACGAGCTTCTGAAGAGATCAAATCGATTTTACCTAAATCAGCAAACCTTTCGCGTCACACCAGAGCAAACGTAGCAGCGCATCCCTTTACAGTTCAAATAATTAGGTGTAGAACTGTAGCTTTCCAGCGTGACTTTTTCAACAGAGTCTCTCATCTTTGGAATGCCTTACCTTCCTGGGTTTTCCCTGATGAATTTAATCCTCAAGGCTTTAAAGTTAACGTTCATAAATTTCTCAGAGAATCTTAATTTGCATTCCATTCTTATCCCTAGTTGGCATGGTATCTTCGGATATTCAGAGACGTTAATTTATAATTTATTATAATTGACACTAAACATGCCTAACTTTGAATAAAAAAAAAAAAAAATACACATTTGGTACGGTTTACAACAGTTCTGCATCCTAACTTCCGGTTTGTCACTTCCGGTAAAATTTTTTTTTTACTTTTTCTCGAAAAATAGAATTTATGTTTGTTTTGATACCACTGCTCTCTTTGATATTTTATAACTAGAACTACGCGAAATCTACAACATTGGTTAGCTTTTAATTAAATTATTTGATGGATATTAGCTCATTATAAATCCAGAATACTATGTTTTCAGAGTTGTGGTGAAGTCATCCTATGCATCAGCGTCGCAATATTTTTTTTTTGCTTTATTTAAACATTTCATGTTACAAAAAGGCAAAGCCTTGAAATAGTAACAATTAATTCAAATTAAAATCAACAAAACAGAAGTACAATTCGTAAATTAGATTAAAATAATAAAAGTAGTATAATTACAAAATATGATTAAAATATAATAGACAATTAGTGTTAAGAAAAGTATTTATGAAAACAAAAGCATAATCTCAACATTTAGAAAAAATTAAAGAACTCGTACATTAATTTTGAATTTTGTTAAAGATGTTTCCATCTTTAACGGAGTAGGAAGTGCATTAAAATCAGCCAACCCAGAAAACAAAACTGAACTTCTACCTACATTTAGTGTTCTGAAATCAATAAATAATGGTGGATCTCATTAGCTCTTCTTTATATAATATTATTTTTAATAAGATTATTTTTAAGTTTAAATATAAATATTAATGTTTCTGATTTACATATTTTTCTAAAAGGAATAATTTTATGGTCATACAATTTTATTGTTGGATGTAAGTTCGGCAGGAACCTAATGGTTTTTATTATTCTATTTTGAAGCACTTCTAAACAGTGAATCCTTGATTGTGTAGCAGAATTCCATAAAGGATTTAGATAAATCAAATGCGAAACAAAATGGGCATGATAAATAAACCATAGCGTATTTGGGCTGACCAAATGACGAATTCTTTTCACAGCAAATATTAAAGGTGAAACTTTTTTGTGATGTTTTGAATGTGTTTCTCACAATTTAATTTAAAATCAATTGTTAGGCCAAGGTAATTGTAAATTTCAACAGATTCAATTACATTATTACGAAGCATAGGTAAATTATTATTAAATCAGAACATTTAAATAGCATGAATTTTGTTTTATTTATATTTATGTTTAAACGAATTGAATTGAACCATGAATCTAATTTCAAAAGATCTTCCTGAATGGCTGGAATCAAGTCAGTATGATTTTTGCAGGCATACATGAACGCAGAATCGTCTGCATAGCACTGTGCTTTTCCTTTAAGAGAAAGATCAAACACGCCATTAATCATTATATTAAATAAAATTGGTCCCAAAATAGAACCTTGAGGGACACCAGATTTAATAAGCTTCAAGTCACTTTTTGTATCTCCAATTTGCACAAATTGCTGCGGTTACTTAAATATGATCGAAAAATGCTAATATCTGGCTCTTTTATTCCTAAATCAAATAAGCATTGAAGCAGTAATTCATGATCAATGGAATCAAAAGCTTTAGATATATCAACAAAAAGCAATGCAACATAAAGACCATTAATAATATTTTTTGTACAAAATCTATTTTATGAACACAAGCAGTTAAAGTGCTTGACCGACTTGTAAAACCAAATTGCTGAGGATGAATTGTTTCATTGGCAGTTAAAAAAGTTTCAAGACGAGCTAACAAAACTTTTTCAAATATTTTTGAAACACCGTTCAAAATTGAAATTGGTCTATAATTTGACAATTTTGTTTTTTCTCCAGATTTAAATAATGGAAGAACCTTGGCTATTTTTAAATTATCCGGAAATTCACATTTCTCTAAGCAAGAATTTATCAACTTTTCTAGTGGATTAATTATATCATTAATTTGTTGTTTTAAAAATCTAGAAGATATACAATCAGCACCATTAGCAGCAGATAAATTTAGCCCCTTAATTATAGATTCCAACTCAACTGTACTAGTAGGCGTAAGATAAAAGTTGATACCTTTTTTCGGACTACAAGGTGTCAAATTAGAAAAATTGCTAACTGAAAATTGTTGATTATGTTTCGATCCTACATCAATAAAGTGTTCGTTAAAAGCATTTGCAATTTTAATTGGGTGCGTTAGTTCTATGTCTTTTTTTTAAATTTTTGTAATGACTGATTGCTTATTACTTTTGTTATAAATTAGTTCATTTACAATTTTCCACAAATAACTAGGATTAACAATATTTTTAGAAATGAGACTATTATAATAACTTTTTTTGGCATTTAAGCACTCTACTTTTAAATTATTTCTATAAAATCTAAACTGAGAAACTCAATTTATAGAAATAGTCCTAGATTTTTTTAATCCTCAGCAATTTATCACTAAACCAGGGATTTAAAAATTTTTGACGTGATTCGGAATTTGGAATTAAGACTGTATTGTTTTGAATGCAGTTCTGAGTAACATCAATGAACTCCGAAAAATTTTGTACTTCATTTATCTGATCTTTGTACATAGAGGCATTGTTAATGGAAAAATAATCAATAAAACTTTTTGAGTAAATTGTTGGGGTACGTTTATAAATCAAATAAATCTTTATTTGCAAGGCAAAAACGAAGTTGTAACATTCTGTGATCCGAAAGATCACAATCGGTAATTGAAAGTTCAAAATTTTTAATGATATCAGTAATCACATGATCAATTGTTGTACAACTTGTGTTAGAAAGTTGAAAGTTGAAAGTTGTCTAGTTGACATTTTCGTATCTAAAGAATTGAAATACATAAATCCACAGCTGGTTATTAGATTACAATACTGAATAACAACATTATCATTTTTGTCTTGCAAATTAAAATTGAAATCACCCATAATTATTGAATTTCTTAGGGTCAATATATTATTTTCAAATATATTCAAAAAAGTTGCAATATCTGTAATAAATATGTATTAGTGTACTTTTTGTTTTGTGACTTGTATACCGCCGCTGTAAAAATTGACAGTTCAGTTGTACTTCAACCTTCATACTAGTTACTCTAACTAAAGAAGATAGATAATATAAAATTATTTGTAAAATAACTAATTGTTTTATTTTAAATTAATAATAAATTCAATAATTAATACATGGTGTCAGAAGTGAAAACAATTAAAATAATATTGAATTGAATAAAAATTACGTAAATTTATTCGAAATTCGTAATACACCAAAAACTCGGTGAAAATAAATTTGTGATTTTTTTTGCATTGTGTCACATAAGCAAAAATCACATTGAACAACGAAATTTTAGCATCGTTCAAAATCGAACAAAATCTTGGAAATTCAGCATCATCCATTGAAGTTAATTGATCATCGGAATAAAGAATCATCGGAGTTAGTAAAATAAATTATTATTTATTGGATTTTTGGAATATTTCATCGGAAAAATGGCAAATAACGACAGATTGCCGCCAGCATTGGATTGTAGCAATTTAGCACGGGAATGGAATGCATGGAAACGCAATTTCACGGTGTACATGATTGCGAATGACAAAATGAATCAAACGGAAAATCAAAAAATCGCAATGTTTCTATGGTTAATTGGTCGAGACGGAACAGAAATATACACAACATTGTTTCCAAATGATACTGCATTCATGGAACCGGCAATTGAAGAAGAACAGCAACAACAACAACAAGTTGATGCAAACGGTGAACCAGTGGTTGATGAACATGGTCAACCAGTAATGGTTGCAGTTGCAGCACCAACAAATCAACATCAACGTACATTACAAAATGTACTCACAGCATTTGATGAACAATATTCACCACAAAAAAACATCGCAATGGAAACGTTCAAATTTAAAAACATCGTGCAAAAGGAAAATCAGGCATTTGCTGAATTTGAAACAGAATTACGTAAGCAATTGGTTTTTTGTGATTTCAAATGTGAATGTGGGTGTAATGTTGCATATGAACAACGTATGCTACGGGATCAAATCATCATCGGCATTAAAGACAAAAAATTGCAATTGAAATTATTGGATGGCAGAAATGTGCCATTAACAAACGTCATTGAAACATGCAAAACGTTCGAAGCAGCAAATTTGAACAAAAGTATTCTGGATAGAAGGTCGGAAACAATAGTTAACACAGTAACTGGTGATGTTATGGCAATACAAACACAACGAAAATATTCTTGTTTCAATTGTGGCGAGGAATTTACACCAGATCACCGCAATGTATGTAGAGCAAAGGAAGTGAAATGCCGTGGATGTGGAAAAACTGGACATTTCATTAGATATTGCCGTTCGAGACATGGAAAGAGGCAACAATCAACATCACAGGATAAATTCAAAAAAGGTAACAAATCACATGAAGCGTTAATTGATAGTAAATTACATGAAAATAAATATTTTTGTAGAATGAATTCAAATATGAGCACCGGATTAGAAAATAAGTTAAGCATCGGATTAGTGAACAACAAATGGAGCAAGCATTATCAAATAAATGGGAAAATTATTGAGTTCAAAATAGACACCGGAGCAGATGTGAATTGCATTCCAATCAATTTAATAAAGCAAATGAAAATTGAATTTGAAAATAAATGTAATAATTTTCCTGTTTATGATTACAATAAGAATAAAATAAAAACTTTTGGAACAGTAGAACATGTTGTGACTTGCATGGAAATTTTGAAAAATCGGCTCAGTTTTTAATCGTTGATAATAATCTTGAACCAATCATTGGTCTTGACACTTGTTTGAACTTTGAACTGATTAAGCGATTGGATATTAATAATGTGAGTTTGTTACCTACATCGGATACTGAATTTTTAAATCGATTTCAAGACATTTTCGACGGATTGGGTAAATTCCCGGGAACTTGTTCAATACAATTAAAGGAAAATGCTATACCCGCATTACATTACAAGAAACGAATTCCATTTGCGTTAATTGACAAATTAAAAATTAAATTAGAGAAAATGGTGGAAGAGAAAATTATATCACCAGTTGATTATCCAACGGATTGGGTGAACAATTTGCAAATTGTTGAGAAACCCAATGGTGATTTAAGAATTTGTCTGGACCCAAAACCATTGAATAAATATATTAAACGCGAACATTATTTAATTCCAACAATTGATGATGTAATAAGTAAATTAACAAATAAACGCGTCTTTACTGTAATGGATCTTAGTAATGGTTTTTGGCAAATGGAACTAAATGAAAATAGCTCTAATTTAACGGCATTTATGACTCCATTTGGAAGATACAAATTTAATCGTGTACCATTCGGAATTAATAGTGCACCGGAAATGTTTCAAAAGAAAATGGTACAGATATTTGGTAGCATTCCAGGTGTCATAATTTATTTTGATGATATTGTCATAGCAGCGGAAAATGAAATTGAACATGATCATATTTTGTCGTTGGTTATTGATCAAGCGCGGAAAAGTAATATTAAATTTAATGCAAATAAAGTTCAATATAAGCGTAATGAAATCAAATTTATGGGTCATACATTTGCAAATGGAAAGATGCAATCGGATGATAAGCACATTAAAGCCATCTTGGATATGAAAAAACCGGAAAATAAAAAAGATGTTATGCGTTTCCTGGGCCTGTTAAAATATATTGCTAAATTCATACCGAATTTATCGAAAATAACCGCGGAATTGAGAAATTTGACAAAAAATGACACGGAATGGAATTGGAATGATAAACATGAATTAGAATTAAAAAATATTTTGAAAATTGTTACGTCATCACCGGTTTTGACTATTTTTGATCCAAATAGTTCAATTATTGTTCAAACTGATGCATCAAGGGATGGATTAGGATGTGTTTTGATGCAAAACGGTCATCCAATTATCTATGCATCAAGAACACTAAGTAAAACTGAACAAAAATGGGCTCAGATAGAAAAAGAGCTACTGGCAATAGTATTTGCATGTCAGAGATTTCATTTTTATTTGTATGGACGAGAGTTTGTGGTTCAAAGCGACCATAAACCACTTGAAACGTTGGTTAAACGTGATATCGATGATGTAACTATGAGATTGCAAAGAATGTTTTTATATTTGTTGAAATACTCACAAATAAAAATAGTATACACTCCTGGCAAAGAAATGTTGATCGCTGATTGCTTATCACGTGCACAATTACCAGAGATTGATGAAATTACAGAATTATCTGGAGTAATTCATACAGTTACGAAGGAAGTCTGTTTTTCAGAACAAAATTATAACACATATCGGAATGCAATTAAGAATAATGGAAAATATCAAAAAATTTTTGACTATGTTTTGAATGGATGGCCAAAATTCAATAAACTTGATGATATCGGAAAAATTTTTCATAAGATCAAATCAGAATTACACGTGGAAAATGATTTATTGTTCAAAAATATGAAACTGGTAATTCCAAGTGAATTACAAAATAAAACGTGTAAAAATTTGCATGAGTCACATCTCGGGATCGAAAAAACACTTGCTAGAGCAAGAATGCATTATTTTTGGCCAAATATGACAAAGCAAATCACGGAAATGATTCAATCATGTGAGATTTGCGAGAAATTTAAAAGAAATAATCAAAAAGAAACGTTAATTCAGGAAGAAACGCCAAAATATCCATTTCACAAAATATCTATGGATATTTATGAATATGCTGGAAGAGATCACTTAGCAATAATTGATTCATATTCGGGATTTTTAATATCAGAACAGTTAAAAAACAAAACAACTTCGGAAATCACAAGTATTTTCAATAAATTCGGATATCCAACAATTATCAAATGCGATAACAGTCCATTTGGATCTAGAGAATTTGCAAACTTTGCAAATGAATCGAACATCCAATTAAAATTTTCCAGTCCACACTATGCACAAAGCAATGGATTGGCTGAAAAAGGCGTGGCAATCGCGAAAAATTTACTCAAACGATGTTATGAATGTCATGAGGTGGAGAAATTTCAATATAGAATCTTGGAATATAATGCTACACCGGTAGCAAATATGAAATTGACCCCATCGGAATTGTTTTTTGGTCGCGTAATCAAGACAAAATTACCGGTTATTCAAAAGTCACTGTATAGAAAAAATATGGCTGAGCAGGTTGTTCAAGAAAAAATTGAAAAGAAAAAGGAAAATCAGAAATATTATTATGACAAAACAGCAAGAAATTTGACTAAATTAAGCATCGGAGATAAAGTAATTTTTAAGAAAAATGGAAAAGATTGGAATTATGGAACTATCACTGGAATTGTTAATGATAGATCATATATTATTAAAGATAATTTTGAGAATTTCTTTAGACGTAATCGAAGATTCATTGCGAAAACAAAAAATAATGTTTTAAATCCAAGCGAAATTTTGTATGAAGATCATATTCATAAATTTGTAACATCGGATAATAATCAACTCAAAGAAATGGAAATTGTAACACCGGATCAGCAAAATCATAACGGTAACATTGTTAATAATAATGAATTTATTGTACACAATAAGGATAACTTTGATATCTCGGATAATGCTTATGTATATGATGGAAATGAAAGTGATCGACCAATGGAATCAAATACATCAAGTAGATCAAGTTCATATTTTGATGCAATTGATCGTGATAATTCTTCGGATTCTGATAATGAAATCTTGGAAAATGTTAATGATAATCAATATCGCACAAGGAGTGGACGTGCTGTTAATAAACCAATGCGGTTTACCAGTGATGTATTAGGCGAGTGGACTACTCTATAGTTTTAAGATTAATTTTAAGTTCCGAATTGCTCACAGTAAAATTAATCTTTTCAAAAAGGAAAACGTGTAATAAATATGTATTAGTGTACTTTTTGTTTTGTGACTTGTATACCGCCGCTGTAAAAATTGACAGTTCAGTTGTACTTCAACCTTCATACTAGTTACTCTAACTAAAGAAGATAGATAATATAAAATTATTTGTAAAATAACTAATTGTTTTATTTTAAATTAATAATAAATTCAATAATTAATACAATATCAGAACTAGGTGACCTATAAACACCAACCAAATTAATATATAAATTTGAAAGACTAATTACAATATACTCAATATTATTTATAGAAGAACTAGCAATGAACGAAGATTGAATAAATTCATGGATAAACACAGCGCATCCATCGCCAATATTTGAATCTCTATTACTGAAGTAAGAATTATATGAATGTAAGTTGTAGAATTTGTTTTCATTTTCATATATATAAATTACCGTTAAAATTATCACATGGACTAGGGATTGCAAATTTTAAGGAAAAAATCAATACCGGGATTTCGAGATTGATCAATCTAAAACCGGAATCCCGGTATTAATACCGGAATTTAAAAAAATAAGAATCTCAATAAAATAATTTTTTCTGTACTTTAATCGTACATTATGATGCAAGGACGTAGAGTTAAAGATTTTGGAGCGCCTCGATTTTAACCCACATTAAGTCCAAAATAGCTTAGATCCGTGCATCATATACTATTTTTTATTCGCCGTAAACAAAATATTTAAAAAAATTTTTTTTTTCGGCAATCGGTTGTAAAGTTTAACTCTACTGCCCTGATTGTTTTTCAGATTTATTTTTAGATTTAATTGTAATTTTAAATGGCGAAACTATCTATCAGTTTTGCTAATATAAGAGGATTGAACGTCAATCTTAATGCGGTGCACCTTTATCTTGAGAATCTTAAGCCTGATATTCTTTTTTTAACGGAAACGATTATCAGCGCGAGAGCTGTATCGATGGACAAAACTAAATATGTTTGTCCTAACTATGAGCTTGAATCTTCATTCTACTTTAAGCATGGTGTTTGTGCGTTCATTAAAAATTCTGTACCATATGTGAGAATAAATAATTTTGAATTAAATTCAAAATTTCACAATATGGTTTCTCTTAAGATTACCTACTCTAATCAAACTCTGTTTGTCTTTGGATTGTATCGCTCGCCCAACTCACCGGAGAACATAAATTTATTTCATGACCTATCTGAAAAGATAGATAGGTTGACTATATATCCTAACGCTAAAATTATAATTCTTGGTGATTTCAATGTTCATAATAAAGAATGGCTTACACACAGCTCTAAAACTGATGAATTAGGTAAAGAAGCTGAACTTTTTGCTCTTTATCATAATTTCACTCAGATAATAGATCAGCCTACCAGGGTTTCTGATATTCCTGGCCAAAGTGGTAACTTGCTCGATTTTTTTTTGATAAATGAACCTTCGTTGGTTCAATTTAAAGTATCAGAGCCTTTGGGTGGATCAGATCATAATTTGATCTCCACACATTTAAATATACAAGTACCTAAACAGTTTAAAGCTAATCCTCGTCTTGTTTGGGATTATAAAGCTGCAAATTGGCAGGGACTTAGAGATTTTTTTAAATGGTTTCCCTGGAAACGCAACTGTCTTTTCAGCCAAGATCCAAACATCGTTGCTTCCAATTTTTCAGAAATAATACACATGGGTATGCGCAGGTTTATTCCAAATAGTTTGATTGTTCCGAAGGTTGATCGATGGTTTTCAAGTAAATGTAAAAAAGCAATTAAAATTAAAAAAAAGGCTTTTCAAAAGTTTATTCAAAACAAATCTGATGAAAACCTCAGATTATACCGAATAGAAAGAAATTTATGTAGAAAATTAATAGATGCAGAGAAACATCTATTTATTAGGAAAAAAGCTAATAAATTTGCTGAGCACTCTACTGGTTCACGAAATTTTTATAAAGCCGTCAAGGCTGTTCAAGGAAATTTTTGTAAGTCTTCTATACCTCCTCTTATTGATAACGATATGCCTGTTATTGACCCTAAAGAAAAAGCTAATTTATTGGGTAACTGTTTCTCGTTAAATTCTACATTAGTAGAACCCAATTTCCTACCTAGACCAATTCCTAGAATTTCTAACAAAATGGGGCGGATAATTTTTCGTAAAAATGTCATTCGGAAAATGCTCTTACAAATCAATACTAATAAGGCATCTGGACCTGATAGTATTCCTCCAATTATCCTTAAAACTTTTGCTAAGGAGTTAGCACCAATCCTAACTAAAATTTTCTATCTGTCATATAAGAAAGGAATTTTTCCTGATATATGGAAAATAGCTAGTGTACAACCAGTTCCAAAGAAAGGTGCTAAAACGGATCCAAGAAACTATAGACCTATATCAATTTTGTCGGTTGTTTCTAAAGTATTTGAGAAATATGTTAATTTTAATATTATGAGCTTCTTAGAGTCGTCAAAATTACTTAAAGAAAGACAATACGGATTCCGTAAAGGAAGAGCGACGGGAGATTTACTTTCTTATGTCACGCATATCTGGAACAAGTCGCTTGAAAACCATGGTGAGACTTTTGGCGTTGCTCTTGATATTGAAGCATTTGATAAAGTATGGCACAATAATCTTATTTGCAAATTGAGATGCTACGGCTTAGATGAACAACTTATTTCTTGGTTACAAAGCTTTATTTCCGAGCGCAAATTTCGGGTCAATGTTGATGGTGTTTCATCGAATATCTTTTCAACTAATTCTGGTGTTCCTCAAGGTTCCGCTTTATCACCTACTCTTTTTCTTCTCTATATTAATGACTTGCTAGATGCAACAGTTAATCCCATCCATAGTTTTGCTGATGATAGCACACTTCATGCGTCACATGAAATGCCAAATTTGTATGCACCATCAAATCTTAATGTCGCTAGATCAAACTTGATAGAGTCATTAAATATTGATTTAAAAACCATCTTAGATTGGGGAGTTGCTAACAGTGTTGAACTCAACACAAGTAAAACTCAAGTTTGTCATTTTTCTAGGTTATCAACACCTAATCCGTTTTTATTAAAGTTTGATTCAAATGATCTTCAAGAGAAAGAATCTATTAAACTTCTAGGAGTTGATATTGAAAATAATATGAAATGGAATTCTCATATTTTTAACCTAGCTAAGAACGCTGTTCAAAAATTAGGATTCTTGGGTCGTTGTCGTAAGGTTTTTAATAGCGAGCAGCTTCTTTTAATATATAAATCATTTATTCGTCCCTGCATGGAGTATTGCTCTCACATATGGGGTGGAGCCTACATAAGTAGCTTAAAATGTCTTGATTCTATACAACGGAGAGCTGTTAAATTGATCGGCAACTCGACTCTTACTAACGAGCTTGATTCCTTGCAACATAGAAGAGACGTCGCTGATTTGACGGTATTTTACAAGTATATTATGGACGAACGGGCGTCTACGGAGATCAAATCGATTTTGCCTGAACCAGCAAACTTCGCGCGTTTCACCAGAGCATCAATAGCAGCCCATCCTTTTACGGTTCAAGTGACAAGGTGTAGAACTGTCGCTTTTCAACGCGATTTTTTTAACAGAGTTTCTCATCTCTGGAATGCCTTACCGGCGTGGGTCTTTCCTGATAATTTTAATCCTCAAAACTTTAAGATCAACGTTAATAAATTCCTGAAAGAAAATTGAATAATACTTTCGAACCCTAGTTCCCTAGTTAGCATGGTATCTTCGGATATTCAGAGACGTTGATCTATATTGGTTAACACTAAACATGCCTAACATTGAATAAAAAAAAAAAAAAAAAAAAAAGGGAGTTAGTTAAAGTCTTACTTTTTTACTTATAATCATTGCGGCTGCAAAATTAACGCCATTTTTATTTTATATTACGGCGGCAGTAAAGTAACATTTGTTATTTTGTTATTTTTTCAAACAATTTGTATAACTACGACATCAAAAAATAAGAAATTGATTCTGATTGGATTATGAAATTTTGAGCTATTGTATGTAACTATGACAACAAAACATAACAAATAGTTTAATTGTATAATGAAATTTTGAATTGGAGCTTGCTTTGATAAATAATTTTATTTATACAAATTTAAACGTTTTTTACTTTTTGGACGTAATTATGACGGTAATAAATCATATTTATAAGTTTTTGTTTATTATAATTTCATATTTATAAAAAATTTAAACGTCTGCCGAAAATATAGTGTATGTACCTACGGTCGGCCGTCAAACTATAGACTCAACACAAAAAGTAGCACTTTAGCTCCTAATTAAATAATGTACTATTTATCCTAAAGCAAATTGTTATAAATTTGCATAAAATTTGAAATAAAAATATGTTGAACATGGCAAAATATTTGTTATTTTTTCAAAATAATTGTATAACTATGACAACAATAATAACAATAATTTTAATTGGATTATGAAATTTTGAATTTAAAGGTTGCTTTGATAAAAATTTCTAGTGTTTATAGAATTTAAACAAATACAAATGTTTTTTACTTTTTTGGACGTAACTATGACAACAAAGTATATGGTTAAAAAGTGACACTTTACGGCCGCAAATCACAGTAATAAAGTACCACTTTAAAATGTAAGCGAATAAAAAATATATTTAAATAATAATATAACAAAATAAAATAATTTAGTCTTTGTAAATCAACAATGGAACATGTTATAGTTAACAATTATATTGCAATTATATCAACATTAAAAATTTCAATAAAATAATTTTTTTTCTATATTTAAATAATAATAATAGTTCAGTCTTGGAAATTGCAAATTGGAAATAGTCAAAAAAGAACATTTAAATAATAAAATTTCAAATTGCAATCACAATTCACATTAAAAAATAGAAAATGATTTAAGACTTTGATCTTTATTGGTAGCTTTATTCTTTATGATAACAATTTCTACGAATGGATTCAACAATCAACATATAAATATCCTGTATGATATCCTATATGAAATGAATTTTCACATTAAGGATTTTTTAATATGTATAGAAATAAATACAATCAAAAGATATTTCGTTATAGGGATTTATGAGTTCAGAAATAAAACACTATTTTCCCTTTAAAATTGAAATACCGGTATTTTAACATGCTAATTCCGGGATTTCGAGGTTGGAAAATTCGTTCGAATCCCGGGATTCCGGGATTCGAAATCCCGGAATTGCAATCCCTAACATGGACTAAATCAGAATAAGAATTTAATATTAATTCAAGATCCTTTAATTTATGACGAAGACTTCTGATATTAAGATACAGAATGTTGAGATTATCTTTGTTCTTGTTTGATGAAAGTAAATTTAAGTTAGAGTATTTTGAAACAATATTAGGATATAAAACTAATGAATTTGAATTCATTAAAAGAAAAATCTTAAATTAACAAATAAAATAACACCAAATAATATATGAGACTTTTAGAATCATACTTAATTTATTCTTCGTTTGTTCCTCTTTTAGAATTATTTTTCAATGCTTCTACGTCCTAACAGTACGAATAATTATTACCTTAGAATCAGGTTCCTTGATAACACACACTTGGTTGTTATAGCCAAACCAAACAAATTTATAATTATAATATTTTAGTTCTTTAGCCTTGTTAAGTAAATTCTTGTTATGAACAGAGAGGTATGAGTTAAAATAAATTTAATTTCATGTTGTTCTCTAGTTACTTCATTTAATTTTATGGAATTTTTGACACTAGGGTAATACTTTTCAGTGTATATTGGACCATATTGCTTCTTTGTAACCATAATTTCTTTTTTGACACTAGTATTCACAAATTTTACCAAAATTGGTGGTGATAGAATTCGATAATTGCCTTGCATATATGAATTCACTTTGTTCGAATTAAGGTTGTACAACTGGTCCAGTAATGGTCCATTACTGGCAGCCAGTAATGCAGCAATGGGCGAGTACTGGCAACTACGACTGGGCCATTAACATAATTTTACTGGATGATAACTTCGGACAATAAATGATTGTCATTCTTGGGCCAAATACTGGCAACCGTGACCGTTAAAAAAAAAATACATTATTATCATATGTAAATTTAAATAAATTAAATACAAACTAATTTAAAATAAAATAAAAATGACGGTAAAAATTCAAAACTCCCCATACAACTGGTTCAGTTGCAAGAATGGCTGAGTAATGGCAAACACCGCCCTGACTCCGCCAGTACTCCGCCATTAAAAAAAATATAAAATAATATTTTTTATACATAAATTTAAATAAATTATTTACAAAATAATTAAACTAAAATAGAAATGAAAATATATTAAAACATATACCAACCTTTTCTTTATTACCATAGTCTTTCAACCAACAAGGTGATAACTAAACTACACCCAAAAAAAAGTCGTATGTAATATTGATAAAAATTGATTATGCTATTTTTATAACTAGTAAATTATCATTGTGAAAAAATATTATCAAAGCAAACATCATTTCTTCAAAAACTCAAAAAAAATATTTCGTATATGTCATTCCGATAATAATTTATCATATTGATATTTAATTATTATAGTGTTGTTGCAAAACGTTTATTTTGGTAAGTTAAATTATAATTCAAAGTAATTCATAATGAATTATCAATCTGAAAACGATTTATAGAGATGAAATTATCGTTTAAAAACATTATAACGATTTATAAATCCAATGATATTTGTGTTATAATATTGATAAAAATAAATTATAATATTGATATATGTTTATGGTTTTAAGAAATCGTTTTAAAATATTTATTTGGTTTTTGTCTTTTGATTTCTCACAGCTAAATTGATTTTTTATAATTCACTAAAGTATTGACCTAATGTGGTGTATGTATATGCAATACAAATCGGCAAAATTTATCTATATGGTAATAACACTGCCATCATTGTAATATTTTGTATTACAACATAGTTCTTTTAAGAACTTTTTTTCTATGAGTTTTCAAAAATACCTTTTATAAATGAAAGAAAATTTATTTATAAAAAGTGTTTTTAAAAATCTAAAACTTATAGAAATTATTATCATATCTATAAATATTATAAATATGATAATAATTTCTATAATTCAAAATTATATTTCGCCGGTAGGTGCAAGTGCAATTACGGTCTCCATTAAAAAAATGATGTAGATTTGATAAAATACTACATCAAACTTATATTTTTTTATTAATATACGGCCAACAGCCTTCGTTTATAATTATGATAAAATATTATTCAACAAATAATTATGTATATCATAACAAATTATCATATTGATAACTTAACATTTTTTATTTCAATTTTTTAAAAACAATTATAAATATGATAAACTATTTTCAAATCAACAATCGTGACAATGATTGTTGATTTGAAAATAGTTTATCATATTTATAATTGTTCTTAAATTTTTAAAAAATTAAGAAATGATGTTAAGTTATTAATATGATAATTTGTTATGATATCCATAATTATTTGTTGACCAAAAAAAATTTTAATTTTTTTTTATGTTTTGATAATATTTTATCATAATTATATACGTACGTTGTTGACCGTATATTAATAAAAAATTATAAATTTGATGTAGTATTTTATCAAATCTACATCATTTTTTTTTTGAGTGTATATGTGAGATTTTTCAAACTATGTATTTCTAAAAGGGATAATACTCTAGTGAAATTTAAAAAAACTGACATAGATCGGCAAATTCATGGCTACAGTACTGGCCCAATAACAATAGCCAAGGAATATTTACCATTCATGGGCCAGTGCTTGGCCATTCAAAGGTAACAATATACTGGATATTTTCTGTAAACCATAGATCGGCCGATGATTGATTCTAGTATTGGCCAAGTAACAATAGCCAAGTACTGTTAACCATTAATGGACAAGTGCTTGGCCGTATTTCAATGTCTGGCAAAACCTACTTGGGTCAGAAAATTTTTGCAACGGAACAGCCTGTAAAACATCTTCTTTTTTAATAGGAATATCCAGATCAGCAACAAGTTTTGTAACTGTTTCAACAATAACTTCTTTTATAATAACAGGAACACCCATAACTAGGAGATGATCATCAAGTTTTTCTTGATTACAAACTTCCAGATCCATTACCTTTTTATCAAGGAATTCAATTTTGTTTTTGAATATTTGAAACATTTTGTTAATTTCCAAAATATCATCAACTGTTTTATTTAAAACATCCATTTGATGAGAAATATATTTTTGCGAATCGATAACGTCTTGAATATTGTCCGTAGAACTAATATTATTTACATCAACATCATCATGTGAGAATTCATCATTTTGGGACTGATTACACGAATTATCGGACTGATTACATGAATCAGAACAGATACAGAACCATTTAGAGTTGGAGAAGGATTTCAACTCATTGTATTTCCCACGCGAAATGGAAACACATTCAATATGAAATTTACATGATGAACAAACTACTTTTAGGTAGATTTCATATAAAAATCTACCTATTGCAATGGGCTTCATCTCGGAATTTCGGAAAAATTTTTGTGCCAAACGACTATATATGATAAGCGGAGACGAAAAAACAAAAAGAAATAAAAATTTATATATATATATATATATATATATATATATATATATATATATATATATATATATATATATATATATATATATATATATATATATATATATATATATATATATATATATATATATATATATATATATATATATATATATATATATATATATATATATATATCAGGGTGGGGCGATTTGTATGGAAAGGAAAAAATCTTCATGGGCCCCTCGCGATTCTGATTCCTGGAGTTGTTCTGAGCAAAAAAGTCCACTAGACCATATGTCTACGGTGAAAATCGAGCTTGCGAATTTTTGTTTGAAGTTTTTTTGTCGCAATTTATATTTTGTGAAAACTTGCAAATTGTCTTAGGCTCATATCTCGTAAACCATTTAGAATTTTTGTATAAATAAATAAGTAAATTGTAACTCTTGACCTCAGCTACAAATTTTCTGAATAAACAAACCGAAAAAAATCACATCTTAATGACCAAAAACACGAAAATGCCAAAAAGTTGCCATTTTTTACACTGTTTTTTACCGTTTTGAGGCGATAGCAGCTAAACCGCAGAAAATTAAAACTAATAATCTGCTAAAAAATTGTAGCAAATTAAATATTTAACAGTTTTTTATGATATACTAACCACATCTGAACATTTCTTCATGCAGTTTTTGTCCTACAAAAGTGAAAATTTATCGCGAAAATACTGAAAAATTACCATTTTTTACCAATTTAAACTCATCAAAAACTTTCTGTTTGTTATTTTACTTCGGTCTGAAAGACCTAAGTATTACATTCATGAGCTAAAAGTGAAATTCTTACCACCACTTTTTTGGCATTTCTCGACGTTTTAGGACCTACTGATTCTAAAAAAGCAAAAAAAAATGTATGTCTGTCTGCCGGCCGGCCGTCACAACCTACGAAATCTAGAAAACCACTGAACAGATTTCAAAATTTTTTTCTTTCTAAAAATAGGTTTACTCAATAAGAAGAGCCGAAAGGATGATGTGTTCGATAACTGTACCGGAAGTGTGTCAAAAAAATCGTCAAGTGTGTCAAAACAAGGAAATTTGCATATTTTTTGCTTAAAAAACGTTCATTTTAAGTGATTGTATTGGTATCCCAAGTAGGTTTTGCCAGACATTGACATACGGCCAAGCACTGGTCCATTAATGGTTAACAGTACTTGGCTATTGCTACTGGGCTAATACTAGAACCAATCATCGGCCGATCTATAGTTTACAGAAAATAGCCAGTATATTGTTACCTTTGAATGGCCGATGAATGGTAAATATTACTTGGCTATTGTTATTGGGCCAGTATTGTAGCCATGAATTTACCGATCTGTCATTTTATTTAAATTTCACTAGAGCATTATCCCTTTTAGAAATACATAGTTTGAAAAATTTCACAAATAGTTTAGTTATCGCCTTGTCGGTTGAAAGACTATGGTTAGGGTTTCTAAATATCCGACCTATTTGATTATCCGGATATCGAATACATAAACAATAAATTATCCGGATAATCCGGATATCCGGATAATTAAACAATAAATAAAACATGTTTTTTACTTTGCGGTATTTAAATCATTTATGTATATTTTTCGTGTATCTATATTAATTAATTTTTATACATAGTCAAAAAATAACAAAAAAAATAGTAACAAATCATAAATAATAATAATAAAAAAATTAAATTATTGATAAATTTACTTAAATTAATGAAGTTATTGATTCATTTATAAAAATGCATATTTTAGAAAAATTATTGCATTAATTAATTAATTATTACAATGTCTCGAAATTGAGTCGAGTTCTAATTTTTGTCCTGGTAAGACTAGCAATTGAAAATACCCGCTGCGTTGCGTCAAAGTAGGTTTTATTGGTAATAATACGCAATATAGAATATTTAAATCGCCAGTCCTTTTTTTATAATTATTTAAATAAATGAAATCATTTTTCAGCAATATGGAATTCATTCTGCTTCTCAACATGAGTAATTAAAGCAATAGCATTCTCAAGTACTTTCTGCAGTCACGATTTCTTATACAAACTTCACTACTTAGACTTTCTTCATCTTCACTTTCAATAGTAATTTCATTAGTGATTTCCTCAGAGTCATAATTTAGAAGTACAGCTCTCATAAACTTTAAAAAAATAGCCAACACTTCAGATTTTATTGACAGCGCCACAAGTTTATAAAACATTATTTTTTTCAAATTAATATAGCATTAAATAAATATTAGTAAAATATCTTTACACTGCAGATTCACGAAGTGTTTCATAAAATATTCAATGATTACAGTTTTCAAAACAAGTTGTAGTCACTTCACTGCACTAACAAACTTTGCAACGCAAGTTAGTAGTTATTTGAACTTTTCAACGCAATTTGATTATTTTTTTACAAAATAAAGGGTTTTTTAATATTCGGATAATTGCAAAAAAGTATCCGGATAATCGAATAGTCAAAATATGGTCGAATAATCCGGATAGTTCGATATCCGGATATCCGGATTAGAAACCCTAACTATGGTAATATAGAAAAGGTTGGTATATGTTTTAATTTATTTTCATTTCTATTTTAGTTTAATTATTTTGTAAATAATTTATTTAAATTTATATATAAAAAATATTATTTTATATATTTTTTTTATGGCGGAGTACTGGCGGAGTCAGGGTGGTGTTTGCCATTACTCAGCCATTCTTGCAACTGAACCAGTTGTATGGGGAGTTTTGAATTTTTCCCGTCATTTTTATTTTATTTTAAACTAGTTTTTATTTAATTTATTTAAATTTATATATGATAAAAATATATATTTTTTTAACGGCCCAGTCATGGTTGCCAGTATTTGGCCCAAGAATTGCAACCATTTATTGTCCGAAGTTATCATCCAGTAAAATTATGTTAATGGCCCAGTCGTGGTTGCCAGTACTCGCCCATTGCTGCATTACTGGCGGCCAGTAATGGACCATTACTGGACCAGTTGTACAACCTTGTATGGGATGTGAGACCGAAATCTAGATTATTGCATATAAGTTTGTAAAAAAATGTTGTCAAGTATGTCAAAAGAAAGATTTTTATTTATTTTTTTACCCAATTTTTTGGAAAAAAATAAAATTAATTATTTGTTTGAAATGAAATTTTATTATTATTATTGAGAATTATGGCATTATAAGTTTGTCAAAAAAATATTGTCAAGTGTGTCAAAAGATAGATTTATATTTATTTTTTTACACAATTTTTTGGAGCAAAATAAAATTAATAATTTGTATGACATGAAAATTTATTATTATTATAGAGAATTATGGCATTATAAGTTTGTCAAAAAAATGTTGTCAGTGTGTCAAAAGAAACATTTTCATTTAATTTTTTAGCCAATTTTTTGGAAAAAAAAAGTAGCTGTTTTTATGACGTAAATGTAATTGAAAAGAAATTGGACATGGAAATTTTTTAATTTGTTATAGTTTTTGAAATTTTTTTTGGAATTTTGAAAAAGTTTGTATTTTTGATTTTGTAATAATTTTTGAAAAATTTTTTAGATATGGCAAAAGTTTTAATTTTTGATTTTGTTATAATTTTTGCAATATTTTTTGAATTTTGAAAAAAAAAAAATAGAATTTTTGAATTTGTGAATTTTATATATATATTTTTAGAATTCTGAAAAAAGTTTCAATTTTTGATTTTGTAAGAATTTTTGGAATATTTTTTGAATTTTGAAAAAAAAAAAATGGAATTTTTGAATTTTATATATATATTTTCAGAATTTTGAAAAAAGTCAATTTTTGATTTTGTAAGAATTTTTGGAATATTTTTAGAATTTTAAATTTTTGATCTTATTATAATTTTTGGAATTTTGAAAGAAGTTACAATTTTTTTGATATTGTTTTAATTTTTGCAATATTTTTAGAATTTTGGAAAAAGTTTGAATTTCTGAATTTGCAAGAAGATATTATTATAATTTAGAAAAGTTTAAATATTTGATTTTATTACAATTTTTGAAATAATTTTGGGATTTTGAAAAAAGTTTGTGTTATTGATTTTGTTATAAGTTTTGCAATATTATTTGAACTTTTGAAAAAAGTTTTAATCTTTGATTTTGTAATGTTTTTTGGAATATTTTTAGAATTTTGAAAAAAGTTTGATTTTATTTAATTTTTACAATATTTTTGGAATTTTGAAAATATGAATTTGTGATTTTGTAATATTTTCTCGAAACACTAATTATAAAATTTATTATATTTATTATAAAATTTATAATATTTGTTATAATTATAATGCATAATATTTATTATAAAAGTAAAAAAAAGTGCAAAAACAATATATTTTAATCAAATTCTATGTTAGTTGACGGTTATGCAGTTGATGTTCCCTTCAGAGACTTCCATTGAAGTTGACGGTTATGATGTTCGCTTCAGGGACCCCTAATATGAGAGCATGAAAACATAGCCTCAAATACAGTTTTTACCCAGAAATGGTGTCAAAAAATTTAACAAATGTCTGTTTTAGGATTTATTCAGAATCTAGATGTTTTGGCATTTTTGTGTTTTTGGTCATGAAGATGTGATTTTTTTCGGTTTGTTTTTTCAGAAAATTTGTAGCTGAGGTCAAGAACTACAATTTACTAATTTCATTCATAATATTCATAATATACACTCTAATATATCTATATATATATATATATATATATATATATATATATATATATATATATATATATATATATATATATATATATATATATATATATATATATATATATATATATATATATATATATATATATATATATATATATATATATTGTAATAAACTTCGTCCAGAATGGGTTAATTTTATTTACTCATTCATTAATTAAAAGTTAACTCCTTTTTCAATCTTTTACTTGTATTGCAAATTGTATTGCATAAATTAATGTAAATTAAATTTGTTATACAAATGTTTACATTAATGAATTAAAAGGAGTTACCTAATACATTTTGCATAAATTAAATTTGAGTTCGCTAATACAAATGCAAGTATGAATGAAAACAGGTGTGGCCTATTTCAGATGTACGGACTACGTAGTATTGATTTCTAGTGGATTATAGAAGTTTCGATTTATTTATTTTTCGATATAAATAAGCAAACAAAAATATCAGATAGTCAGTTTTACTTTTGCAATTAAAAGTGTTTATAAATATTCGCAAGTTTAAGGAATAATCGGTGGTATCTGAGCCTGGGTACTAATAGAGAAAGAATCTGAACTTAGTGGAATAGTAAATACAGATTTTACGATTCCGAATATTATTGATTCAAATTGTGGAAAAGCAGTGAAGTTTATGGTACATAAATTGGAGACCCTGGAATTTATTGTAAGGAAAAACGGAAGCTGCTGTAATTTGTTGAATAATAAAGTTTGAGATTCTGTTAATTAAAGATCTGTCTTTTTACTGTCGTGTTTGTTCAATAATCCAAAAGAACCAACGAAGAGTCGTTACAGTGGTGTCAGAAGTGGGATTATTGAAACAATGGTCAAGACAGTAAATATTAGTGATCTCAGCCAGACCCAGCTAAAGGACGAGTTGAGGAAAAGGAATGCTCCAATCCACGGAACGAAAGCAGAACTTGCATTCCGGCTGCGTAAAATTTTAGAAGAAGCAGGTGAAAGCACAGAGGTCATAGAAATAGAGCTGGAGGATGCTCCGGTTCAGAATGCCCCCGCAATTGATCCGATGATGGCGTTGATGAAAGAAATGATGGCACAGCAACAACAACAAAAAGTAGAACAACAACAATTTGCGATATGATTGCCAAACAAGGAAACAACCAACAACAACAACTTGCTGATCTGATGGCCCGACAAGAGAAGCAGGCAGCAGAACAAAAAGTAGAGCAACAACAACAACTTGCTGATATGATGGCTCGACAATAGAAACAGGCAGCAGAACAAAAAGTAGAGCAGCGACAACAATTTGCTGATATGATGGCAAAGCAAGAAAGTCTACGTGAAGTAATCGAGTCACGTATATCCAGTGCAGAGGGTAAAATCAACAACATGGAAAGGGAGCTGCGGAAAGTTACCGAAGAACATGAAGAGAAATTACGCAATCTTTCGAGTGAATTCCGTCAAGAAATAGCACAATTGAAGTCAGGTAACATGAGCAATCCATCAATTACTTCAGCCCCAGCTAGATTAAAAACACCCGCATTTGATGGATCTACATCGTACCAGATATTTAAGATGCAATTTGAGATAGCAACAACCGGGGTTGATCACCAGCAAAAAGCAAACGCGCTTATATTAGCATTGAAGGGACCTGCTGCTGAAATTTTGCAGACACTATCAGCGACTGAGCGTGAGTACAGCAAGATAATGGAGGCCTTAGAGGTAAGATATGGTGAAAGTCATATGCAAGCTCTCCATCGCATGCAGCTCAAGACACGAAAACAAGGAGTCAGCGAAACCTTGCAAGAATTAGAGGCTGACATTGTGAGACTGGTTAATCTATCATATCCGAATTATAACGCTGAACACCGAGACGAACTGGCAGCTGATACATTCATCAATGCTCTTCGAGATGTGCAAATGAGAAACCAGCTTTATCTAAGCGGAAAGAAGCTACCTGCTGAAGTCTTAGCATTGGCCCTGCAAATGGAAGCTGGAAAAAGAGCGTACGGTTCAGATAGAGTACGTCAGATGGAAGTTGCTGAAGAGCCACTAAAAGCAGCGCTTGATGAAGTGATCATGCGTGTCAAAAGTTTGGAAGAAAAGCCTGAACGAAATCAACGAAGAAGATCTAGCAGAGTAAGATGCTGGAATTGTGCGCAGTTAGGGCACATCAGACAAGAATGCAAAACACGAGTAGCAGCAAAAGAAGGAGTAGTTCCAGGCCGGTTGATGAACCTTTCAAACAAGCAAGTGGATGTCAAAAAGGAAGGAGATTGCCGCGTTGAACACCAGAAGAGAAGAATACATTGTAACGCTGAAGATCTTTCAAGAAGACCCTGTGTTGAGGAGCGCAAGTTATATAGAAGGACTGAGGGAAAGGTGGAAAATGTCAAAAAAGAAGAAGATTGTCGCGTTGAGCACCGGAAGAGAAGGATTCATTGTAACGCTGAAGATCTTTCAAGAAGACCCTGTGTTGAGGAGCGCAAGTCATATAGCAGGACTGAGAGAAAGGAGGCAATGAAAGTGAACCAAATCAAGTTACAAACTCCTGAAGATTGGTGTACCGAGGCAATTAAAAGAGAGCAGCTAGAAGATCCAGCTATGGCTCCAGTATTGAAATGGAAAACCGAGGCAAGGCGACCAGAGTGGAAAGAGGTCGCACCTTTAAGTACGGAGGTGAAATGTTACTGGGCGCTATGGGACTCACTATTTATGGACAACGGGATATTAAAAAGAAAATGGGAGTCCGCTGATGGAAAGAAAGTGTTGGAGCAACTGGTGTTGCCGTCAAGTCGAGTGGAAGAGGTACTGGGAAAGCTGCATGGAAGTATTTCTGGAGGACACCTGGGAGTCAATAAAACCCTAGCCAAAGTAAGGGAGAGGTTTTATTGGGTAAGGTATCGAACAGACGTGGAGCAATGGTGTCGGCGATGCGATACTTGTGCAGCAAGCAAAGGACAAAAAACTAGAACTCGAGGAGAGATGCAGCAATACAATGTGGGAGCCCCAATGGAGAGAATTGCTATAGACATCGCGGGGCCATTTCCGGAAACTACAAAAGGTAACAAATACATCATGGTGGTCATTGATTACTTTACAAAATGGCCGGAAGCTTATGCAATACCGAACCAGGAAGCAGTTACGGTCGCTGAAACATTAGTCAATGAATGGGTTTGCAGATATGGAACACCGCTCGAGTTGCATACCGACCAGGGAAGGAATTTCGAATCTCAACTGATGGAAGAGCTGTGCGGAACACTCGGCATTAGAAAAACACGAACTACACCTATGAACCCGCAGTCGGATGGCATGGTAGAACGATTCAACCGAACCATGGAAGAACATTTGTCAAAGGTAGTAGAAGCCAACCAAAGAAATTGGGACAAGGATCTTCCGTTATTCTTGATGGCCTATCGTAGCGCAGTGCACGATACGACAAATGAAACGCCAGCGAATATCATGTTCGGAAGAGAACTACATCTTCCTAGTGACATCGAGTTTGGCATCCCTGGAGGTCTGGTATCCACAAAAACAGATTATGTGGGACAACTAAGGGAGAAGATGAATAAAATCCATCAGCAGGTTCGAGACCACATTAAGATTGCCAGTGACAAAATGAAAACCAGGTACGACATAAATGCAAATAGTGGCGGTTTTCAAGAAGGAGAATTGGTATGGCTATACAACCCTAGAAGAACTAAGGGAAGATCACCCAAGCTGCAGCCAGATTGGGAAGGCCCATATAAAATAATCAAACGAATTAATGATGTCTCTACCGCATACAAAAGGGACCCCGTACCAAGATGAAAGTGATACATCTGCAAAGGTTGGCACCGTACCAAGGTGACAGCACCGATGCGATCTCTGATATTGTTCGGGACGAACAAAACTAAATGGAGGGCAATGTAATAAACTTCGTCCAGAATGGGTTAATTTTATTTACTCATTCATTAATTAAAAGTTAACTCCTTTTTCAATCTTTTACTTGTATTGCAAATTGTATTGCATAAATTAATGTAAATTAAATTTGTTATACAAATGTTTACATTAATGAATTAAAAGGAGTTACCTAATACATTTTGCATAAATTAAATTTGAGTTCGCTAATACAAATGCAAGTATGAATGAAAACAGGTGTGGCCTATTTCAGATGTACGGACTACGTAGTATTGATTTCTAGTGGATTATAGAAGTTTCGATTTATTTATTTTTCGATATAAATAAGCAAACAAAAATATCAGATAGTCAGTTTTACTTTTGCAATTAAAAGTGTTTATAAATATTCGCAAGTTTAAGGAATAATCGGTGGTATCTGAGCCTGGGTACTAATAGAGAAAGAATCTGAACTTAGTGGAATAGTAAATACAGATTTTACGATTCCGAATATTATTGATTCAAATTGTGGAAAAGCAGTGAAGTTTATGGTACATAAATTGGAGACCCTGGAATTTATTGTAAGGAAAAACGGAAGCTGCTGTAATTTGTTGAATAATAAAGTTTGAGATTCTGTTAATTAAAGATCTGTCTTTTTACTGTCGTGTTTGTTCAATAATCCAAAAGAACCAACGAAGAGTCGTTACAATATATATATATATATATATATATATATATATATATATATATATATATATATATATATATATATATATATATATATATATATATATATATATATATATATATATATATATATATATATATATATATATATATATATATATATATATATATGGGTAGCGAAATCCGAAATTCGACGTCCACGCCGTGCTGCCTGGGTAATGCTGACAGAATTAGGTTGGTGTATTGGAGACAAGCAGAGTAAAAACTGCTTAGTCAATGACGCTACATCACGGCGAATTGGCGCTCTACAACCAATGCGACTCAAGCGTCTGTTCTCCATGTCAGGGGCGGCTTGGAGCGGGCGTCTGTCTTGAATCAAGCGGCTCGCTATATAAACGTGTAAAAAAGGTTGTTTCTAGTGACTTTAATATGCAGAACGGACCCATTCACGACAATTTGGATTGGGCCTAAGGTTAACACCCAAACCCCGGAAAAAAACTAATATGTTAAATTTGGTTATCAGAAAGAGAAAAACAGACCCGGATCCAACAATAGAATTTTACCTGGACGTGAAAAAGGACCAGACTACCAAATCGGAACGTGGAACGTGCGCAGCCTGAGCGCTCCTGATGCTCTTATAAGTCTAGAAACAGAGGCTGAGAGGTAAAGGATGGATATTATTGCTCTACAAGAAATTAGACAGCCGATAATCGGAAAACAAGATTTGGATAGTCACTCTCTATACTGTAGTCCTTCTCGAAGAGAATTTGGAACTGGCTTTCTTGTTGGTGCACGCATTCAAGAAGCCGTGATGAAATTCATCCCGGTCAGTGAGAGGATCTGCACGTAGGTACGCGGTACATATAACAATATTTCTCTTATTGCCGTGCATGCACCAACTGAAGCTAAGACCGTCGACGAGAAGCATAATTTCTACATAGCACTGGAAGAGGTTATGAAACAAACACCAACACGCGACTTCATTATGGTTCTTGGTGACTTTAATGGACAGGTTGGAAGAGATATCTCTTATGGAAATGTGGTGGGTCCCAACGGCTTGCATTTGAATTCGAATGATAATGGTGAGAGAATGACTGAGTTTGCATTATCAAATAATTTGAGAATTGCCAGTACGTTCTTTGCGCATCGATCGATTCATAAACAGACTTGGGTCTCACCGAATGGAAACACTCGAAATCAAATTGATCACTTTCTAGTAACAGTAGGTTTCTTTTCGAGCGTTCTGGATGTGCGATCCTTTAGAGGTGCATACATTGAAAGTGACCACTTCCTTGTATGTGCAACGATAAGGTTCCACTTCCCAAATCCAGGCATTCCAAAATTCAATCAACGGAAACGTTTTAACATCTCATCATTAAAGAATGCTGAAACAGAAGAGAGATATCAAATCCATATTGCCGAAACATTGGAGAAATCAGAAACCATTAATGGAGACGTCGGTAAGTCATGGTATTTGCTCAAAGATGCTGTTTTAAGCGCTGCTGAGGGAATACTTGGACGACCACAGAACCACTCCCAGAAGCCATGGATGGATCAAGCATGCCTTGATGCTATTCAATACAAAAGAGATTGCTATCTGAAGTGTCTACAAGGACGCAACACCAGGTCCACGAAGGAGAACTATAAACTGGCAAGACAAGCCGTTACAAAGCTATGTAGACGAACGAAGAGAGAATGGTGGAAGAGACAGTATGAGGAGATTGAAAGCTTCAATAAGGAACATCAATCGCGTAACTTCTTTCAACAGGTTAAAACTTTAAAGAAGGGCCCTCAAACTAGATCGACTGCTATTCAAAACGAAGATGGGGAGCTACAAGTAGACCTTAAAAATATTTTAGATACTTGGGCCGCTTATTTTGAGAATCTTCTCAACTTAAGTGACCAGCAACAAGTCGGGCGACGAGCAAGGCTTATTCGTGCGTCAAAGGTACATGCAGACGAACCAACCAAAGAGGAATTCGAAGCGGCATTGTCTAAATTAAAACGCAATAAAGCACCTGGTATCGACGATATAATATCCGAAATGATTGTACATGGTGGCGAAACTCTATCCTTAAGATTGTTTGAACTTGTTCAAATGATCTGGAGGACTGAAACCATGCCACAGGACTGAAACACAGCTATGCTGATACCAATCCATAAAAAAGGTAATCGCCTACAATGTGCAAACTACAGAGGAATCGCTCTCCTTTGCACAGCATATAAAATCTTTTCTTACATTTTGCTATCCAAAATCAATCCTTTTGCTGAACAACTGTTTGGAGAGTATCAGTGTGGTTTCTGGCGGGGCCGAGGTACCACCGATGCACTTTTCTCGATAAAGATGATTCCGGAAAAGTGTCGAGAGTTCAACATACCTGTGCACCAACTTTTCATCCATTTCAGGCAGGCCTACGACTCTCTCGAACGAGAGACTCTATGGTCTGCTCTGGTGTCAATGGGAATTCCTGGTAAACTGGTATCACTATGCAAAATGACAGTACAGAACTCTCAATGCTGTGTACGAGTAGAGAACGAAATATCAAAGTTTTTTAAAGTCGACTCCGGTTTAAGACAAGGTGATGCTATCTCTCCTATACTTTTTAATTTAGCCTTAGAATATGTGTGCCGTCAAAAGAAACTACCGACTAATAACAATATCTTGTCAATAAACTCAGTACAGATGATTGCTTACGCTGATGATGTTGTCATACTCGGCCGAAGTGAAGCTGTTATGAGTGAGACTTTCAAGTCGCTTGAGAGTGGTGCTAGAAAAATTGGTCTGCAAATTAACTACAATAAAACCAAACATATGAATGTTTCAAGGGAGGCTGAGAAGAAAGATTTGATGTGCGGCGATGAACGAATTAAGGGAGTTGAATCTTTTAAATATTTGGGATCAATGCTTGACTCAAACAACAGCATACTTACAGATATAAAAGCTCGAATTGCTGCAGGTAATCGATCTTTCTACTCAATTAAACCTCTCCTTGGATCACCATATGCATCAACTAACACCAAGCTCAAGTTATACAAGACATTGATTAGATCGGTTGTGATGTATGGGTCACAAACGTGGACCCTTACACAAAATGACGAATCGCATTTATCTGTATTTGAGCGTAAGATCCTACGCCACATTTTTGGTCCACTTAAGACAGACGATGGAGAGTATAGAACCCGGTATAATTTTGAGATCAGAGACCTTTTTGAGGGTCCTGATATAATAGGTTGTATCCGTTCTAATAGGATTGCTTGGTTTGGGCATGTTCTACGAGCCGATTCACAGTCTGGAATGATTAGAAAAATGTACGCTAATACCCCAGGGAGTGGGCGACCGCGAGGTAGACCACGACTACAATGGGAGACTGACGTAATAAACGACCTTAAAAAAATCGGCTGCCATGGTAATTATGTCGCTGTTGCGAATGACCGTGGTGAATATTCAAAGCTGATCAACCTGGCAACGCTCCTACATGAAGCATGAACGCCTTAAAAAAAAAAAAAAAAATATATATATATATATAAACAATATGAGATTTAACGAAAACGACCGGCACTCTCACGGTCGCTTTGTTGAGGTAGATCAAAAAAATTTTCTGTACTTGTGTGTTCTAATAATATCTTGGACAAGTTTGTGAATCAGCAAAATCCGACACGTGGTTAAGAAACTAGAGGCTTTTTTCTGAAAAAAATTGATTTTTTAAAACCGTTATAACGGCCGTTTGGATACTAATATTTCAAAAAAGTTAACAAATTTAGAATTTTTAAAATCTTTTTTATCAATTTGTTTTAAAAATAGACCTCTGCAGTTAGAGGTTCCTGAGTGAGCGGCTCCAACAAAAAAGTTTGCAAAAAAAAATTTTTTTTTGAAACAACCGGCACTCTCACGGTCGCATTTGTAAGGCCAGATCAAAAAACCTTTTTTAAAAATGTGCGTTTTATTAATATCTTGGACAAGTTCGTAAATCAGCCCAATCCAACACATGGTTAAGAAACTAGAAGCTTTATAATAGAAAAAAACTCTGTTGTTTAGATCCGTTATAACGGCCGTTTGGATTCTAATATTTATAAAAACTTCGTAGATTTAGAATTTTTGAAACCTTTTTAATCAGTTTCTTTCAAAAAAAGACCTCTGCAGTTGGAGATTTCTGAGTGAGTGGCTCCAACAAAAAAGCTTGTAAAACACAAAATGCGTTTGAATCAACCGACGCTCTCACGGTTGCATTTGTAGAGCCAGATCAAACAACCTTTCTTAAAAACGTGTGTTTTATTAACATCTTGGACAAGTTCGTAAATCAGAAAAATCTGACACATGGTTAAGGAACTATAGGCTTTATACTAGAACAAAAAGTGTTTTTTTTAATCCGTTATAACGGCCGTTTTTCATAAATTTAGAATCTGTGGAAATGTTTTAATCTGTTTTTTTATAAATGTAAACCTCTGCAGTTAGAGGTTTTTGACTTGTTGGCTTCAACAAAAAAGTTTGCAACAAGCCCCAACTACAATTTCCAAAAACCTTATAACAGTCAATGTCAACCTCATAACAGTCAAAAAAATAAAAGATTTGAATAGAAGAAATTAATTTTTTTTTCTTAGAAATAACCTATTTTGATATTTTGCAGTAATTGCACGACATATGATATAGAGTAGGTTTGTGTCATAAATTCTCACACACATGTTCTGTGGTAGATTTGATATTTGTTTGTTGCAAAATTGGATACATATAATTTTGCTTGTAGGTAGCTAATTTTCTTTTTAAAATTTGTTCGATATCTGTTTGAAATTAATTTGTTTTGTTTAAACTAATCTGATACATCAGATTCTACTGTCATACAAAACTGTCTGATCTCGAAATCTACCTATTTCTAGCGGATATACGTGCCGCTTGGACTTTTTTTTATCTTTTTTGGCTACTTTTTCGAACACATCGAGCATGATACATTTTCAGAACTTAATTTCATGAAAATTGAATGGATATTTACATTTTTCTTTAATTGAAATCTTGTTTGCCTCGATTAGACATATCGATTATTCGAAAGCGGCTCCCTAATTGTGTAATTCAAACAGTTTTCAATTTACTACAAATTTTTAGTAATGCAATACCTATAAATTAATAGTGGTCTTCAATAAGTTCTTCTAAATTTGTACAATCTTTTGTAATTTAAATATTAATATTTGCACTACAAACTTTTTTGCAAACTTATTCTTTCGCCTACCGCAATATAAGAATTAACAATTAACAATTTACAATCATTTGAAAAACTATAAGTTTTATAATTATAATAAATAACAAATTTTAACAAACTATATTTTTTTAAATTAGAAAAATCTGAACATACATAATAAATAATTTTGACATACATGCAAACAAATTGTTGTAAACAATAATACTTAAAATAAATTTCAAAACTAAATTTCTTGCTCGTTTGGTTTGTTGTAGCTCATTAGGAGATAGCCCGATGTCTCTGATGGGAGCATTCCGAGTATTACTCAAGTAAAGCAATCCATAATTCGTCATCATTATCCATGCACTTTTTAACCATATTTTTGGCTATTTGCACAAATCTTTCAGATAACCCGTTAGATTTTGTATAATGCGGGCTACTCGTTGTAATATTGATGTCAGTTTTTTCACCAAATTATCTGATTTCAAAGGAACCGAATGGCATATTGTCGGCTAGCGAGAGAGAAATGTTTGCATATATTATTCGTTATAGCCTTAACTTATTCTTAAATAAGGTATATTTTGCTCCTGGATTAAGCAATTCATAAATTGTGATTTTAGCAGGGTTGCTAATATACACGTATAAACCGTTTTATACGTTACACGTATAATACGTAACGTATAAAACGTATATAACGTATAAAACGTATAATATGATTTTGTTTTTGAAATTCATTCATAAAAAATTAAAAATACCTTTTACTCAGTGGCGGATTTACCATATGCGAGGCCATAGGCAAGTTTTCTATTATATTAGTTGAGTTTTTAATTCTTGCGTTCTATTGTGTTTTGGATATTTATTAGAACGTAACGAAACAAAAAACGCACATACCCGAGCAGAAATTTCTTAGGGCTCAAATACGGCCCTGATCAGGTAAGCCCTAGTTTGATAGGGCCCTGATCATGAGTGTAACGCTATTGCCAAATCAGGCCCTAATTGGGAAAAACGGATCAGGGACTGATCATGTTTTCCATATAAAATTAATTAGGGCAAACCCTAGTAAGGTATTTTGTATCAGGCCCTGATCAGATTGCCCAACTAGGGGTCAGATACGAAAAATCAAATCAGGACCGGATGTTTCCAAATAAGGTTAGCCCTAAAAGGGTTTTCTAATTCAGGTCCGGAATAGGCTTACATCAGATTGCCCTAATAGGGCTTGCCCTATCTGACCCTGATCAGGCCCTGACTGTATTCAGGCTTTCCCTAACTAATTTCTGCTCGGGTAGGTTTTAAATGTACTTAAAGTATTTTTTTTATTTTGGATGAAGATGCACTAATAAGACTACTCAAAATGCAGTACCATTTATTTTTTTCGCAGATTTTAGGAGGATCGATTACATTGACTTAAAACTTAACCTTTCGGACTTTTAAAGACGTAAACTCATCAATTAAATCAGAACAGTCCAAGGACCGACTTATTTTATTTTCAATGGAAATTAAAGCGAATGCAGATAAGCGGTCTTGACCCATAGTGGAACGTATATAGTTTTTATGAGTTTTAATTTGGAAAATGACCTCTCTGCGCTTGCCACAGAAATTGGGGAAGTTAGTAAAATTTGTAGGGCAATAAATAAATTTGGAAAAATTTCGATTAAAGAATTTGTATATTCTTTTTAGAATATACTTCAAAATTTCCAGTGCATCTTTCGATTCCGCCGAAGCTTCCATTCTTAAAAATGTATTTATTTCCGAGTATAACTCTTCATGGTTCACGTCCGATTCTTCTGTACTAGGATTTCTCAGTGATATTTCTAAATTTTTACAATCATTCAACAATTCATTTGCATCTAAACTTCGCATTTTTTCGGTACTGGTTAAAAAACCAAATATTTTGTTGTATGAATCAAGCATTTTGAATCTTTCATTTAAGCTTACTAATGCAACATCAATTATTGCATTTAAAAAATCTATTTTATATTTAGACTTTCCATTTAGAGGTGTATCAGTTCCTTCATATTCAAAAAAATCGTCGTTTTCGGCTAAGCCACACTTGAGGGAATACTGGATCAGTACCTAATTTTATAGCTATTTCTTCAGATTTTTTAATAATCGCTTCAAATGATTCATCACTTAAGAATGATTCTAAAAATTTGTTCGTAGTTTCCACCAATTTTATCATAATAGAAATATCTGCAGAGGGATTCTGCATAACTTTACTTACTTTGTTAATTTCATACAATATATCATGCCAAATTGTAAGTGAAAGTATAAACTGATATGAGGATATCTCATTCGCAAGACGGTTAGCTTCAGAAACAGCAACTCCAATTGAACTTGAATCTTCAGCTTTGTATAAAGCTTCTCTAATTTGAACTAAATTATCTTTTACAACTTTTATACTATTTATACGGCTTTCCCAACGCGTATCTGATAATGATTTAACAGTAATTTTACAAACACTTTGCAGTATGTCCCATCGAACGGTTGATGCAGCAAAAAATGTAAAAATTCGTTGAACAGTACTAAAAAAGTTAATTGCAATTGATACTGATTTCGCAGCATCACATACCATTAGATTAAATGTGTGGTTAGCACATGGAACGTAAAGAGCTCTGGGATTTTTTTCTTTGATTAAAGCTTGAACCGCTTTGTATTGCCCTCGCATGTTAGCACTATTATCACACGATTGCCCGCGACAATTCATTAGATCCAAATTATACTCAGCTAATAAATTTAAAAAAATTTCAACTAAACCTGAACCAGTGCTATCAGTTATGTGAAAAAAACCACAAAAAATTCTTCATTTTGTACTTATTCCTGATTAATTTTAACACATCTCAAAAGAATTGAAAGCTGTTCCTTATGACTTACATCAGGAGCGCAATCCATGATAACAGAATAATATTTTAATGACTGTACAAAAAATACGATAGTTTTCAGTATTCTTCTCCATATATATGTCCAATTATTTCATTCTGCACATCTTTTCCAAGATAAGTGTCAAAGCATTCTATACCTTTGTCCCAATTATAAGCTTGAATCCTCTTTCTACATTAAACATGGAGTTTGTACTTATATTAAAAATACTATACCATATATAAAATTAAATAAATTTGAATTAAATGCAAAATTTCACAATATGGTATCACTAAAAATTAGTTGCCCAAATCAAACACTGTTTGTCTTTGGACTTTACCGTTCACCTAATTCACCGGAGAACTTTAATTTATTTCATGACTTATCTGAGAAGATAGATAGGTTGGTTGAGTATCCTAATGCAAAGTTTATAGTTCTTGGAGATTTTAATGTCCACAATAAAGAATGGCTTACACACAGCTCTAAAACTGACGAGGTTGGTAGACAGGCTGAGTTGTTTGCTCTTTATCACAACTTTACTCAAATAATAGACCAGCCAACCAGAGTTCCTGACATTCCTGGTCAAAGTAGTAATTTACTTGATTTATTTTTGACAAACGATCCATATATGGTTCAATTTAAAATATCAGAACCATTGGGTGGTTCAGATCATAATTTAATCTCCACACAACTAAATATACAAATTCCAAAACAATTTAAAGCGAACCCTCGCAATGTTTGGGATTACAAAGCTGCGGATTGGCAAGGACTTAAAAGTTTTTTTAGATATTTTCCTTGGAAACGCTATTGCCTTACCGGCCAAGACCCAGACATAGCTGCATCAAATTTTTCTGAAACTGTAATTGATGGTATGCGCAGATTTATTCCTAATAAATTGATCATTCCGAAAACTGATCTATGGTTTTCTAGTAAATGCAAAAAAGCTATAAAAGTTAAAAAAAAGGCTTTCCGAAAGTTTAATCAAAACAAAACCGATGAAAACCTTAGACAGTACTGTAAAGAGAGAAATTTATGTCGTAAGTTAATAGATGAAGAGAAACATCTATTTAATAGGAAAAAAGCATCTAAATTCACAGAACATCCGACTGGTTCACGCAATTTCTATAAAGCCGCAAAGGCTGTCCAAAACAACTTTTGTAAATCTTCCCTACCGCCTCTTGTTAATAGAGATGTCCCTATCATTGATCCAAAAGAGAAAGCTAATTTGCTTGGGCATTATTTCTCTCTAAATTCTACTTTAAAAGAACCTAATTTCCAGCCTAAACCTATTTCTAAAGTTTCTTATAAAATGAGGCGTATAATTTTTCGGAAAAACATTGTTCGAAAAATGCTTTTGAAAATCAATACTAACAAGGCAACAGGCCCTGATTTTATTCCTCCAATTATACTTAAAACATTTGCTAGGGAGCTAGCACCAATCCTCACTAAAATCTTCTATTTGTCATATAAGAAAGGAATTTTTCCTGAAATTTGGAAAATGGCTAGTGTACAGCCAGTTTCAAAAAAGGGCAGTAAGACTGATCCTACGAATTACAGACCCATTTCAATTTTATCGGTAGTTGCTAAAATTTTTGAGAAATATGTCAATTTTAATTTAATGAGCTTCTTAGAGTCTTCCAAATTAATTAATGAGAGACAATATAGATTTCGAAAAGGAAGAGCGACGGGAGATTTGCTGTCTTTTGTCACTCATATCTGGAACAAGTCGCTTGAAAACTTTGGAGAAACATTCGGTGTTGCTCTTGATATTTCCAAGGCATTTGACAAAGTTTGGCATAACAACCTTATATGCAAATTGAGATCCTATGGTTTAGACGAGCAGCTTATATCTTGGACACAGAGCTTTATATCTGATCGAAAATTTCGGGTCAATGTTGACGGTGTATCATCGAATACTTTTTCAACTAATGCAGGAGTTCCTCAGGGTTCCGCTTTGTCACCAACTCTTTTTCTTATCTATATTAATGATTTGTTGGACTCAACGGTTCATCCTATACATAGTTTTGCTGATGATAGCACGCTTCATGCGTCTCACGAAGCACCTAAATTATATACACCCTTAGCGCTTAGTGAGTGTAGGTCAAAATTGATAGATTCCCTTAACACTGATCTTAAAACAATCATGGATTGGGGTATTGCTAACAGTGTTGAATTCAATACAAGCAAAACACAGGTTTGTCATTTTTCTAGGATAACGACACTCAATCCTTTTCCATTAACGTTTGGCCCCAAAAATCTTTTAGAGAATGAGTCTGTCAGACTTCTAGGAGTTGAGATTGAAAATAATATGAAATGGAATTCTCATATTTTTAATCTGGCTAAGAATGCTGTTCAAAAGTTAGGATTTTTGGGGCGATGTCGTAAGTTTTTCGATAGCGAACAACTTCTTTTAGTTTATAAATCTTTTATACGTCCCTGCATGGAATACTGTTCTCACATATGGGGTGGAGCTTACTTGAGTAGTCTCAACTGCCTTGATTCTGTACAGCGTAGAGCTATTAAACTCATTGGTAACCCAAGTCTTACTAACGGTCTTGATTCCTTGCAGCACAGAAGAAATGTTGCTGATTTGACTATATTTTATAAATATATTATGGATGAACGAGCTTCTGAAGAGATCAAATCGATTTTACCTAAATCAGCAAACCTTTCGCGTCACACCAGAGCAAACGTAGCAGCGCATCCCTTTACAGTTCAAATAATTAGGTGTAGAGCTGTAGCCTTCCAGCGTGACTTTTTCAACAGAGTCTCTCATCTTTGGAATGCCTTACCTTCCTGGGTTTTCCCTGATGAATTTAATCCTCAAGGCTTTAAAGTTAACGTTCATAAATTTCTCAGAGAATCTTAATTTGCATTCCATTCTTATCCCTAGTTGGCATGGTATCTTCGGATATTCAGAGCCGTTAATTTATAATTTATTATAATTAACACTAAACATGCCTAACTTTGAATAAAAAAAAAAAAAAATTCTTTATTTTTTATTCGTTTGAGATGCTCTAACATAACTGGATCAAATTTTGCAATAAGTTCTACTTGTGCCAAGAAGTGTCCATTATTAGGCTGATAAAGTTACTCACGGTGTCCACGAAAAGGTAATGATCCCGAGCAGAAATTAGTTAGGGAAAGCCTGAATACAGTCAGGGCCTGATCAAGGTCAGATAGGGCAAGCCCGATTAGGGCAATCTGTTCCGGATAGGGTTTCTCATTTCCCGTAGAATTTCAAATCCCGGGATTGCGGGACAAAAAGTGTTAAATTCCCGGGATCCCGGGAAATCCCGGGAAACGCTAAAAGCTAGATTTTTCTAATTAGGTGGTAAAAAAATGTGTAAAATTAAAATAGCACAAAAAATGTGCTATTTATTTTTAAATTTCCATTATTTTTAATTAGAAAAACTTCAAAAATTAAATATAAAATAATACATAAAAACAAAACAAAAATAAATTCATAATACTAGTTTTTAAATAATTTTTCAAAAAACTAGGTTGTCAATAGCGCCATCACTCAATTTTGTCCGAATTTTCGTGACGAAACGTCCTGCCGCAGAAAAAGCTGTTTCCAATTCAATTGATGTCGGTGTGATAGTCATTAGTGAATTGTATAATCTAAATTATTTGTGCTCTGCTTAGTTGCTTCTAAAATTACCAATTCCTTTGTGATGTTTTTAACGTCATATGACACATGTTTTGTGATACAATCAAAGCAAAATCACAATAACAACGGTACTTCACAGCACCATAAGACAAAAAATATTGGACCCTCAGTCCGTATTTTGCAATTGAACATTGAAAGCATTAGCAAGTCAAAAACTGAACGTTTAGAAAGAGTATTAAAGTTATTATTTCGATATCAACGTTGTAATTTTGGCAGGAAACGCATGCAACAGATGAAGATCAACTTACTTCTAGAGGGAAAATTGTTGGTTATAAACTAATTAGTGTTATTTAGCATTAAACGTATGGATCTGGCACGTATATTAAGTCAGAAATCATGAACTGCACCCATTTACTTACACCAGACGGACAACGATATACATCTTATTGTTGTTGATATATCGTTACGAAGGTTGTTAACGTAAACATGCCCCTAAATACAGCGTGGCCAGCTGATACTCTACCATTATTTCAATACCCAGCAATTTAGGTTGGTGACTTTAATAGACATCACAATCAGTGGTCCTACTCAAATAACAATCCCAATGGCATACAACTAACTGACGGGACCAATCGACAACATGTTCATGGTATATGATACGAAAGACATGAAAACCTTTAGATCTGCTAGATGACCAAGTTATTACAATCCCGACCTCTGTTTTTTCCCAAAAAAACGAACAACGTAACCCTATTGCAATATCTAGGGCTGTCCTACCAGGTTTGCCACGCTCTCAACATCGTTCAGTAATTTTTGAGGTAGGTATCCAAATCCTACACGTAAACTCTACTCCTCAAGCTAGATGCAAATTTAACAAAACTGGCTGGGCTAAATATGGGTCGGAGTTGGATGCAGCGATTCACTAGATCCAACCCATTCCTAAAAATGACGATTCATTCGGTTCGTAGGAACCATTATTTTAACTGCAAAGAAATGCATTCCAAGAGACTTCCTATGAAGAATACATTCCTGGTTGGAGTAGAGAGCGCGATATATTTATTATTTGAGGAGCACCTTAGTAGTGGTGAGTCAGATGTGATTGATGACTTAATATACTCACTGGACACCGCGAGGAAACAAAAGTGGATTAACGCTGTTGAAAACATTGATTTTTCCCATTCTAGTTGTGCAGCTTTGAATCTTCTTCGGAAGCTGGATGGCTAAAACTCAGTTACTCGTGCTAACAATGAAATAAATCCAGACGACATTGCAAATCACATTGTAAACATGTCTCGTTCCTCTATTAATCGCCTTCATAAGAGAACCATTAAACATAAATTGAGAGAAATGAAGCGGAAGTTTTAGGTAGATTTCTTAGAAAAATCTACCTATTTTAAGTTTTATTTCTTTTAATTTGTTGTGTTCATATGTGTCAAAAAAAACCATACAAAAAATCATGACACCATATGTGTCAAAAAATATTTTCCTAATTTTGAACGAAATTAATTACTACAGAGGGGAAAAGAATTAAAAACTACTCGATTTTCCAGTGAGAAAATTTTTAATATCTTTGAAAAAAGTAAAAAAATATGTCAATAAAAATTAGCGGGATACCCGGGATCCCGGGATGAAATCCCGGGAAAACGGGATGAAAATTTACCCCTGGATCCCGGGGAAAACGGGATCCCGGGATCCCGTTTGAGAAACCCTAGTTCCGGACCTGAATAAGAATACCCTTTTAGGGCAAACCTTATTTGGATACATCCGGCCCTGATTTAATTTTTCGTATCTGACCCCTAGTTGGGCAATCTAATCAGGGCCTGATACAAAATGCCTTACTAGGGTTTGTCCTATTTAATTTTATATGGAAAACTTGATCAGTGCCTGATCCGTTTATCCCAATCAGGACCTGATTAGGCAAAAGCGTTACACTCATGATCAGGGCCTTATCAAACTAGGGCTAATCTGATCAGAGCCGCATTTGAGCCCTAAGAAATTTCTGCTCGGGATCTTTCAGCTAACATTAGCACTATAGCAAAAAGACGTTCAAGTACCAAGCGCCAATGTTTCTTCTCATTTTCTATCATTCTCTGCAAATTTTGATCAATTTTTGCTTTTGATTTTTAATTAACTGACATATACATCCATTTTTGCATACAGCTAATGTGATCCTGAGATTTATCATGTTGTTTTAAGCTAGATCCTATATTTTTCCAATCTGAATAACCATCAGTCCACGATAAACATATTTTTCGGGTAGAAAAAATTTTGCAACAAAAGCAAAATACTGAATTATTTTGTATAGAATACACTAGCCAGCTTCTAGAAACTTCTGCACCGTTAGCAAGAACTCTCGTGTAGAAACTAGTATTAAATCTGCGACCCGATTTATCGGCTAAAAAATTTATTTGTTTAACCTGACTCGGTCCTTTTTTAACAATATCGACTCTTTCTCGTTCATTAAACGAAATGGGCCATGCCATAACGCTGGGACAAGGCCATAACGCTGGGGCTTGACTCTTGAGACAAATTCATTTCAAAATCTTTTTCATGGGTGTCCGGTAATAGGACAGCAGAAACTTCAGAATTTGAAACAACAAAAGATAAAGATCCTAAAGATGTTTAAGACTGGTCAGATAAAACATCTACCAATTTTTCTGAAACATCTTGTGAAGTACTAGCACCTGCATCAAAATTTGTGTTAGTACCTGATGATATATTAAAAAAACTTGTCAATGGTTTAATTTTCTTTAACATATCTGTATCCCGACTAGAATTTACTTCAGGAAAAACCATAGAATATATCAGGACCTGCTAAGGATTTTCTAAGGTATGCCATTAAAAGCATTCCTTCTCAGGAACATGTCAGGTACAAGCAATTATAACCTCATGTTACTTAAAATAAATGAAATTGAGGATTATCTACTGAGGTCCGTCTATGGTCCAAGTGAGGAAATCCTGATTTTTTCAAATAAAATATAACGCCAGATTTTCCTGACTAGGACCAGTATAGGACCAAAGAAGTAAAATATTTTATCTTTTCGGGTAACTTCGGTATAAAAATTAGCGAAATATACACGATTGAAATATTTTTTTTAAAGTTATTGTTATTCACACACACGCGTTTACGAATCTTTTTTTTCGATCTGTTTTTTTCATTTTTTAAAAAAAAAAGTATATTCAACCATAAAAAGGAAGATCGCATCGTGTATTTTTTCCGCATTATTCTTATTTCGTTTTTGTTTTAAAGTGTTGACTGTTAAATACTAAAGTGCTTAATTATTTGTCTGTAACGAAACTTAAATAAAACAATACAAAAGTGATAAAAAATAAATATAATTACAATAAAAACAACAATAAATATAGATCTAAATTTGAAAATTCAGTGTTTATTTTAAGTGAATTAAATTTCCGTTTATTGGTAATAAATCAATCATAGTTTAGGTTTAAGTTTAAGTTTTTTTGCATTTAAGCTTTAAAATCTCTAATTTCTTGAAGCTATACCATTTCAACATTGTTGTTGTGGCAATTTATGATAAGTGTGACATCGCTTATATTTAATTTTTTGCGGTCAAGCTTAATAAAACAAAATCTTTTGTTCTTTCAACAGTTGGTGAGCCTGCCGGTTTTCAAGCTATAGTTATTTTTAAAAAACGATGCAAGAAACAAAATATTTTTTATTCGCCTACATATTAAAGTGTTACTTTATTACTGTGATTTGCGGCCTTAAAGTGTCACTTTTTAACTGTTTATTTTATTGTCATAGTTACGTCCAGAAAAATAAAAAGCATTTGTTTTTGTTTAAATTCTATGAAAAATAGAATATTTTATCAAAGCAACCCTTAAATTCAAAATTTCATTATCCAATTAAAATAGTTGTTATCATTTGTTGTCATGGTTTTATAATAATTTGAAAAAAATAAAAAATATTTTGTCAAAGGTTCTATGTTCCACATATTTTTATTTTAAAATTTATGTAAATTTATAATTTTAAATTAGAATAAACAAATTTTTTTTAAATAATTTGCTTACGGCGAATAAAAAATAGTATATGATGCACGGACGTAAGCTATTTCGGACTTAATGTGGGTGCAAATCTCGGCTAGCGCCTCGATTTGCAAACTCCACATTCGTCCAAAATCTTTAGGTTTACGTCTTAGCATCATAATGTACTAAAAAGATTAAAATTTATCATATTAAAAATGAATAGTTTTCTAATGCAATATTGTCTTTTTATAAGAGCGCGAAGTTTTATAACACGAGATATGTAAAGGCTGGTGAGTTGTAAAATATGAGATTAGACAATTTCTGTTGCACACAAACCATAATAATTTGAAATAAAAGCAGAAAAAACGGTTTTAGACTTTTACGTTTTTAATTTTCAATATTACTTACTATAATGAATTGTATAGTTCATATTTGCTCTACGTACAAAATAATGTTTTCGATGGCTACTACTAAAGTAAACCTGTAACTTTTTATTAGTATGTGATCAAAAACGTTCATTCCACTGTAATATTTTCTATTTGTTGATTTATTTTTGTTTTGTTTCTTTCTTCTGATTCTTACGAGATCATTTGCAAGAGAACTTCAAACCATTTAGTATAATCCATGATCATTCATTTTTTTCATACCAAAGAAATTCTGATAATCCCTTTGAAGGAAAATTCAAATAAAAAATAAATTAAAATCCTCTAATAAGTGAAAAAACTTATAACATAATGTCAATCTCTTGTTACTTTACGCAAATAACGGTTATTTGCGTAAAGTTACATGAGATTGACATTATGTTATTTGAAAACTTACGCCAAATGCTAACGGCAAACAGTGTTAATATAGAAAAAACTTATGTTTAACTCTATATAGTCAGTTATCAATATATTTGAGTACATTTGTTTACGTGCTTTTCTATGATTAAAAGAAATGACAAAATACGAATTGATTTTATATTTTGAGGATAATTTATTTTGTAAGCAAACCATGTATGGTATTATTGAATTTGTTTTAATAAAAATTGTAGATTTGTAATTCTTTACAAATAAGGGATCTCTAATTAAAGTAAATCACTAATAAACTCTTTACTCTAAAGTAAATTTCTAATAAATAATCTCTCTTTATAAGGGATCTCTAATAAAACTTTTTTCTATTTAAAGTATGTATGTTGTTCGCGGTTTTGTACTGAGAAATTTAATAAATGTTTGTAAGAGTTGCGAAATTATAATTTGCCTTTAAGTACCATTGAAATTTATTATATTTTAGTTTAATAAAAATAACGTTTAAACGGTGCCACACTTATCACAATCATCTTAAATTGGCAATAATCTGCATATGTGCAAATTTTATTAATATCTACCCAGTGAACACATGACGTAAATATGACATCACATGAAGGTCATACACACATATATGACCTTCCTGTGATGTCATATTTATGTCATGTGTTCACGGTAACAGATTTACAAAAGGTTTTAATTTTTTATAGACATGGATTATAAATATCGCCTTGCGTTATTTTTAAATGATCCAAAACGAAAGGAGATAGATGTAGTTCCAACAACATGGCTCACATTTGAACAGGATAAAATATAAGCCAGGACCTTATGATAATCCTGTAAAATGTAAGGAGCCTCAAGAAATGGTGAAAAACTTCAAACCACCCAAAACGGTATGGCCAACATTCCCAGTTAATATTCGTGGCAGAGCTCGTAAGTGCACAGTGCTTTATTACAAACACTTTTTCACAATTCAAATTGACATATTTATAATCCTAATGTAAATTTCGTGTAGAAAACCATTGGACGATAAATCTATGCCAAAGTCATTATCATCAGTGTTAAACAATGCAAAATATTGGAATGGTCACCGTGTTTTTCGATTTAATGAATAAAAAATTCGAAATATAAGATATGTGTATAAAAGAATAAATAAAATATGATTGTTATTAAACGTAAATCTTGATTTTATTGTTCTAGTAACCAATAGTGTATTAAATAATATAAATACAGTTGTATTTTTAATCTGGTTTTATTCAAACGATAATTACTAGTTCCTAAAAAGGTATTCCTGATTAGTTCCAACTCAGGCGATCCTGATCAGGAAAACTTTAGGTATACATGATGTGGACCTGATAAAATTTCCTTATTAGTTCCTGAGTATTGATCTGCGTTACAAACCATACATTATCCTTATTGGACATCCTGACAAGGTCCTGAGTAGGTTAAGAAAAATTTTTCTAGTCGGGATGTTTTTTCTTATTTCTTTTTTTTCGGCACCCGAAGCCCATTTTCTTCCAGTGTCTCGATCACGATGAGGATTCATAGTTAAATAACGATGAATATAAATTTAAACTTTTTCTAAAGTTTGAAATTTATTTTTAAATTTATAATATAATTTATATAATATTAATATAAAAGTGAATAATCAGAAGAATAGCCGAGGAAAGAGCAGAAGTCGTCAATATAAAATGTATAATCAGAAGAATAACCAGGAGAAAAGCAAAAATCGTCAATATTAAAATCGCATAAATTACTAAGAACACCAAAAAAAGAACGTCTGAACTATAAGAATTATAATTTAGAAGTGAAATGGAAAACAAATAATCTCTATTTTTACATCATTCATTACTTACATTATTCCAAAAAATTGTAACTCGCACACAATCATAACACAACATTTCTTATACCAATAACAATCATACTATAGCTATAGCAATCATATATTCACAAAAATATAATAACTGTGAAATGTTAAAAAAAAATCTAGTAGGCTTAGAAAAAATTTCAAATTTCGTTTATGTATATGAGACTAGAAACCGCATACTCTTTCATATGGTTGCCAGGCATTATGTATAACGCCAAAAAAAATTGCTACATACATAATAATAGATGTATATGTAAAGTTAAATATTTTATAAAAATACTGTTTACAAAAATTCTGTACGCATACATTATATTGAATTTTAATAAAAGACTTTCGTTGTTTATATTTATTGTACTAAGAAAATTTTTGTATATTACTTGTACTAAGAAAAAAAAAAATGCGAGGCCACCGGCAAATGCCTGGTTTGCCTGTGCTTAAAACCACCACTGACTGTACTATATGCTTTTGTATAAAATTAAATGGCACATTTACAGCAGTTTTTTTCCGGGAATACATCTATTATTTGAGAAGAAATTTCGGTAATAATATTACTAACAATAATTAATTAAAAAACGTTTTCTCCTTTTTTATTTTCACCAACGAAAATTGTATTTAAACATTACAAAAATATCACTAGTTTTTCAATATTTAAAATACAAAATTATTTTGTATGCATTTCAAGAGAAACTATCTCCCATCTTCAGCAATGCAAAACAAAGTAAAGTTAAAAGAAAATCGAAAAATGACAAAACTTTTTCAAGGAAAACTTAACGAAAATAGTAATACAAAATTTAAAAGAAAACTAAACTTAGAAATTATACAATTGAAAATAAATTGGAAGTAATATTTCCCTGATCAAAATTTAAACATTTATCAAGATTTTTAGAAATAAAATAGCTTTCAAATGCATCCAAATTGGAAGCTCTATTAACTTCTTTAATTAATTTAACATTTGCCAAAGAAACTCCCAAATGACATTCTGTCAAGGCATGATGTGCAATGCATGATTTTTCTGGCCGGTTAAATCTAATATGGCTCTTATGTTCTTTGAATCTTGTTTTTACACTTCTTTTTGTTTGGCCAATATAAATTTTAGAGCAATCACTACATTTGTATTCATAGATTCCTGATTTTTCTAATTCATCAATTTTGTCTTTTGTGCTCCCTAAAATATTTTTTAATTTCTTTTGGTTGCCGAGTACTGGGAAGAAATTGTGTTTTTTACAAACAGATTTTAACTTATTTATAATTTTGGGTGCAAAAGTTATTTTAAATCTCTTTGAATAATCAGGCTTTTGTTTATTTTGACGAAATAATGTTGATAAACTATGTTTTTTATTTTTATTAGAATGATGTTCGATTACGGCAGGTCGATATCCGTTAATTATAGCTAAATTTTTTATGTAATTGTATTCATTCATATAAATTTGTATTGAAAGAGGAAGTTTACATAAACGGTGAACCATAGAATGAAAAGCAGCCATTTTATTTTGTGAAGAACAATATGAGTCACTAGTAATTAATCTATCAGTGTTTGTTGGTTTATGGTAAACAGCAATATCAATTTTTTCATTAACTCTATTTAATTCCAAATCTAAAAATGGAATTTTTTGATTTTCTTCAATTTCATAAGTAAAATTAATGGTACTATATTGCTCATTTAAAATATTAAGTGTGCCAGTAATTTTATCCTTTTTTATTATAACAAAAATATCATCAACATATCTAACCCAAAATCGGGGTAATATCTTTAAATTTTGTAATGTTATTTCAAATTTCGACATAAATAAATCAGAAATAATTGGTGATAGTGGATTCCCCATGCTTGTACCATAAGTTTGCTGATAGTATTTATTTCTAAATTGGAAGTAACTATGTTCCATACATAATTTTGCAATTTTAACCGGCCAGAAAAATCATGCATTGCACATCATGCCTTGACAGAATGTCATTTGGGAGTTTCTTTGGCAAATGTTAAATTAATTAAAGAAGTTAATAGAGCTTCCAATTTGGATGCATTTGAAAGCTATTTTATTTCTAAAAATCTTGATAAATGTTTAAATTTTGATCAGGGAAATATTACTTCCAATTTATTTTCAATTGTATAATTTCTAAGTTTAGTTTTCTTTTAAATTTTGTATTACTATTTTCGTTAAGTTTTCCTTGAAAAAGTTTTGTCATTTTTCGATTTTCTTTAACTTTACTTTGTTTTGCATTGCTGAAGATGGGAGATAGTTTCTCTTGAAATGCATACAAAATAATTTTGTATTTTAAATATTGAAAAACTAGTGATATTTTTGTAATGTTTAAATACAATTTTCGTTGGTGAAAATAAAAAAGGAGAAAACGTTTTTTAATTAATTATTGTTAGTAATTATAATTTTCACGAAAAGTTCAAAAATTATTTTTTTAAATTATTTATTAATGGCTACCAAGCTTAATATGAACATTTTTGCAAGACTGAAGCAGAAGATGAAAGGAATTGAAATGGATATTAAATTTTTGAAGGAATCTAAAGTTCTTAAAGTATACTCAAAGTTTATTAAAATTAAATGTGCTGTAATAAATTCAAGAACTGAGAGAGTAGTTGAAGAGAGTAAGAAACTATGGTTAAATTATGAAATTCAGTACACCTATCCCCCGTTTTACACGGTAGATACGTTCCTGATAAAAACGTGTTAATCGAAAATATAAATTTTGTATGGAAAACCGTGTTAAACGAAAAACGTGGGTTTTTGGTCATTTCTTGCAACAAACAGATTCGGTAAAACATAAAAGTACCAGTTTAATCATATACGATATCGACATAATAGTTAAATTCATTTTCAAAACGAAACATGTAACATAACCAATAAGAAATTTACAGAAAAATAAAAAGTAATTATGCATGCACATACTAGCATTTTTACCTAAATCAAACCTAACTTAACTTGATTCAGTTCGGTGCGACTTGGAAGTTAAATCTGTAATTAATAATTGTGCTTTCTTTTTAGCTAAATCTTGCAAACATCTTCATATTGACTTAAAAATTCGTTGACAGTTCGCAGAAATCGGAGAGCTAGTTCAATATTCGGATCATGTTGTTGAAAGTAGTTGCATTATTTATTATCTTCTGGTATAATGGTTGCAATAAAGAAGTTTTAATTTTGGGTAGAAATACAATTTATCCATTTGTAAGCTGCAAATTTTGAGGGTGACATGGAGCATTGTCCAGTAAAAGAAGAACCTTAAATATTATTTTGATTAAATACTATTTTACTTCTGGTACGTAAGAGTTATGAGACAAATCAATGAACAATGTGGCTTTAACCCAAGCTTTTGTATTGGCATTCCAATAAATGGAAAGATTTGTTTATTCCTTTTTACCTGGACGCTTTGCCGCCTAAGCCTTATCACTCTTTAGTATTGAAAACCTGATCAGCAGCCAAATTCTGTAATTGTGAAGCGGTGAAGTGATAAGTTTTTGAATGAACAGAAACGATGGAATTTTTAACGCTTCACAGTTACAAAATTTGGCTGCAGGACAGTAAGATGTACCGCAATTAATTTCAGTCAATTTTAGTGGGTACATACTGTTGTGCTGTATCGAAATCAGTAGATGTGCTTCTCAATTTTAAATTTTTGCAAAAAATGCCCGTGTTTAAATATTTCGAGTCAACCATGACTTGCAATAAAACTGCAAAGCCATATATTAATTTATTTTCCATTGTTTTTATTTTTTTTTAAATAAAATGTGTTGTGTAGTAGGAATTACAATATGTGTCAAAACAACAAATAAAAACTTTTAATATCACGGTCACCACAACAACATGCGTTCAACGATGTTGATGGACGCTAATTTTTATTGTTTCTGTTCTTTAAATTTTTTTGAGTTGATAACTAAACAATAAATACAATCATTTAATAAAATATGACAGACCCAATATTTCATTATAGGATAGAATAAGATCTCACTGCTATTGCCAGTGTTGTATAATATCTCACGTTAACTCGTATGTCAACAGATAGAATTATTTACTTACAAATTAACTATGATCATTGATGCACCTACGCATTTTGTATCTAGCTAATAACGATCTATTGCTTAAAATCAACTGATTTGCATAGAGAATCTCTTACATCCCTTTGCTGATATACATCAACATGTTATTTCAAAATTTTGCTTTGAAAACTCGCAGGCGTTTTTTGTTACAAGTTTCTTGTTTTAATTAAAACCTGTATGTATATGATCATAAGTGGTATACTGGTATACCAGAAGGTTTAATTAAAATAAAGTAGATATAAGTGCGTGTAATATCAAAATTTGTCTTTTTTTTTAAATTTTTTTTTTGGAAATTCTGATTTCAAAAACCGTGTAAAGTCGAAAACGTGTTAAGTGAGTGCCGTGTAAAGCGGGGGATAGGTGTATTTATATTCAAAATTATCGTCAGTTGAGTTAGAATTGTATAATTTACATTTACTAATAACCCGCGATCTTAGTGTTGAAGAATTTGATAGTTGGATTATTTTTATAAATATTACTTGTGAAAATACATTATTGCGGATTAAAAGAGATAAAAGTTTAATACATAAAAAGAAATTAGACCAGTTATTATCACCAGGCAAAACAACACAAATTCCAATCAAACCTCAATATTTAGAAAATTTTGTGCATAATTTATCATCTCAACAATTTGATGAATATGAAATGAATTTATTAAACAAGGGTTTAAATTTTACACCTAAACCTTTTAGAGTTCCTGTATTAGATTTGGTTATTGATATTGAAACAGCAATTAAATTTAAAGATTTGGTTTTAAAAGAAGATTTTCGAAATGCTGCACAACCATTGCTTGAAGATACTAAAAATCAATTACTAGATGACAAATTTATTTTAAAACAAACAAATGAAACAATTAGAAAATTAAAGGAAAAGGACTGTTTTTATGTTAAAGCTGATAAAGGTAATGCTTTAGTTATTTTAGACAAAAGTGATTATAATAAAAGAATGGAAAATCTATTAGAAGAAGGTCCTTATAAATTAATTCAAAAAAGTCCTTTACCCAAAATGATCAGGGAAACAACTTCTTTAATATCATTAATTAAGGTAGTATTTGGTGATAGAGTTGCCTATAATCTTAAAATTTCAAATCCTTGTGTAGCAAAATTGTACGGTTTACCAAAATTCACAAAAGTGGTAATAAAATGAGACCTATAACATCTAATACTAATTCACCATCATATAATATAGCTAAATGGCTTGTAAAAGAATTAAATTTTTTAACACCATATAAAAGTTTAAAAGTTAAAAACTCATTTGAATTTACTGATAGAATTCAAAATTTAATTTTAGAGGAAGATGAAGTTATGACTTCATTTGATGTTACAGCCCTTTTTCCTAGTATTCCTATTCCAGTAGCAATTGAGGCTTTAGAATTTTGGCTAAATTCTATTAATATACAAAAAGAAAACATTGATGTTTTTGTTAAAATTGCAAAATTATGTATGGAACATAGTTACTTCCAATTTAGAAATAAATACTATCAGCAAACTTATGGTACAAGCATGGGGAATCCACTATCACCAATTATTTCTGATTTATTTATGTCGAAATTTGAAATAACATTACAAAATTTAAAGATATTACCCCGATTTTGGGTTAGATATGCTGATGATATTTTTGTTATAATAAAAAAGGATAAAATTACTGGCACACTTAATATTTTAAATAAGCAATATAGTACCATTAATTTTACTTATGAAATTGAAGAAAATCAAAGAATTCCATTTTTAGATTTGGAATTAAATAGAGTTAATGAAAAAATTGATATTGCTGTTTACCATAAACCAACAAACACTGATAGATTAATTACTAGTGACTCATATTGTTCTTCACAAAATAAAATGGCTGCTTTTCATTCTATGGTTCACCGTTTATGTAAACTTCCTCTTTCAATACAAAATTATATGAATGAATACAATTACATAAAAAATTTAGCTATAATTAACGGATATCGACCTGCCGTAATCGACAAAATTGTAGAACATCATTCTAATAAAAATAAAAAACATAGTTTATCAACATTATTTCGTCAAAATAAACAAAAGCCTGATTATTCAAAGAGATTTAAAATAACTTTTGCACCCAAAATTATAAATAAGTTAAAATCTGTTTGTAAAAAACACAATTTCTTCCCAGTACTCGGCAACCAAAAGAAATTAAAAAATATTTTAGGGAGCACAAAAGACAAAATTGATGAATTAGAAAAATCAGGAATCTATGAATACAAATGTAGTGATTGCTCTAAAATTTATATTGGCCAAACAAAAAGAAGTGTAAAAACAAGATTCAAAGAACATAAGAGCCATATTAGATTTAACCGGCCAGAAAAATCATGCATTGCACATCATGCCTTGACAGAATGTCATTTGGGAGTTTCTTTGGCAAATGTTAAATTAATTAAAGAAGTTAATAGAGCTTCCAATTTGGATGCATTGTAATGGATAGTCTGGACTAATGTCTGAACATAGTGTATTATAGTCGCAGCTTCCTTAATTGTTATTTCTTATATTAATCTGTACCGCTTGTAATAGTTTCTCATCCATTCATCATCAATAGTCATATTTCGTATAGTAATTTCCTTAACCCATAGTTTCCTTATTTTTCTTAAAATCTAACTAAATCTTCAATAGCCGGACAAGCGGGAGAAAGAAAATTGCACTAATTACCTTGATTTATTTATTCATTAATATAACATAATATTGGTTAATTTGAATTAATTAATAATTTTCTTTAATTATCCTCCGTATAACCACTAAAATTTAATCTTACAACACCCTAAAATTGACGCGCTCTATACTTCCATTCGATTGTTCTCGCAATACTACTTGAGTTTGAATTTTTTTTTTAACACCAACCGTAATGAAACAACGAAATTTTTAAACCTCATAACCGCTGTGCGTATTTGTTTCCAATCGTCGACATGCAAAGAATTACTATTTTTGCTTTGTTAAACATTTGATTTGTCTTTATATGAGTATTTTGCTTTAAACAATCCTTCCGTTATTGAACTGAACTTCACTGTACTGATATAGTAGAATGTAGTTTAATAAATGTCTAAACATCATAACCTTGATCGAATCTGTATTTGATTCATTTTGAATTCAATTGTAAATGTTGTGGATGTGTCGGAAATATTTTGGGTCACAACCTTATTTTCGTACAATCTTATCAAATAGCAAACGGTTTTGTGTAACTATAAAAAGTTCCCAATAATTTGAAAATCTGTTGTAAATTAATTATCTCCCATCTAAACACTGTATTCGAGTTATTGCGAGACTAAAAATTTGGCTATATAATCAGCCACTGTAGTTTTTTCGCTCTCTTAGTTTAATTGCGATTCACACGAATACGCTCGTTCTATTATTTTTGCATTCGGATGTTTGACATCGATTATTCGATTGCATTTTTCATTGTGATAAAACAGTCGACTATTACCCATCAGACTATTCCATCCTATGCGATTTTCTGATTGGAAATATAGATGCCGACTGCCAGTTTACCGGGGTAAAAACCCCCAAATCCGCTGATAAATCAGACGTCGTGAAACTAAAAGTCGTAAAACATAAAGTTAGTTATTTCGCGAGTCGGATTTTTGCTAATCACTCATCCGCGCAACTACATAAATTAAACAAAAATGCAAAAAATAAAGGTCTATACATGTTTGTCCTTGTGCTTGTTAAATCTGTGAAGTGTTAGCTAAATTAAATTAAATGTTATTTATGCATTTAGTGTTCATAAAAATATCTAATTAATGTTAGTAAAATTAAAATCTAATGCGTTTTATGCATTTAGTGTTCTTAAGAATAAAATCTAATTAATGCTAGTAAAATTAAAATCTAATGCGTTTTATGCATTTAGTGTTCATAAAAATATCTAATTAATGTTAGTAAAATTAAAATCTAATGCGTTTTATGCATTTAGTGTTCATAAAAATCTCTAATTAATGTTAGTAAAATTAAAATCTAATGCGTTTTATGCATTTAGTGTTCATAAGAAAAAAATCTAATTAATTAAAATTTACTGCGTTTTATGCAGTTACTGTTAGTACAAGCCAACGGTACTGTTATTCCTGCATTTAACCGTGAGTAAAAGCAAAATCTAATGTGTATCATACATTTAGCGTTCATAATCATAAAATCTAATTAGTGTTAGTAAAATTAAAATGTACTGTTAGCGTTCATAAAAATAAAATCTGATTAATGTTAGAAAAATTAAAATCTAATGCGTGTAATGCATTTAGAGTTCATAATCATAAAATCTAATTAGTGTTAGTAAAATTAAAATGTACTGTTAGCGTTCATAAAAATAAAATCTGATTAATGTTAGAAAAATTAAAATCTAATGCGTGTGATGCATTTAGAGTTCATAATCATAAAATCTAATTAGTGTTAGTAAAATTAAAATGTACTGTTAGCGTTCATAAAAATAAAATCTAATAGTGTTAGTAAACTCAACATCTACTGCGTTTTATGCATCTAGCATTAGTAAGATTAAAATGTACTGTTAGCATTCCTACAAATAAAATCTGATTGATGTTGGTGAAATTAAAATCTACCGCGTTTTATGCATTTAGTGTTAGTAAAATAAAAAGCTATAATTATAAATCAACGTAGTCAACTTTAATCATAGATTATTTATTCCACAATTAACGCTGCATCTTTGCTCTGTCGTATTCTACTGTAAATTTATTTGACGATTATTTCTATCAATTGTTGCTGCATACTGGTTCTACCGTATTCAACTGTAATCCTAAATTTATTCTACATTTGTTCAACGATTATTTATATCGATTACTGCTGCTTGTTAATTCAACGTAACCAACTATACTCCTAGATTTATTTCACGATTATAACCACCAAACTATTCAACGCTTTGGATCATCAATTTGTTCACCGCGCATAATTACCAATTTGCACAACGCTTGTGATTACAAAATTTATTTAACGCTTATATATACAAACATATTCGGCAACTTTTCAACGTATTCAACCATTGTGGTTTAAATCAACAATCGAGCTTGCGACATATTCCATTATACCTACCAATTAATTCAGTGAGGGTTTATACCCTTTGTTACTTGATCATTTCGACATAGTCAACTATAATTTAGTCAACGTTCTTAAATTTTAGTCAACGATTGTTGATCCCAATTGGCACAGTTTATTTCAACCGCATTTGCTAGCTATTTCAACAATTACTTTGTTTGCAACATATTTCAACATTAACTATAAATTATTCAACGATTATTTATGCCAGATACTGTTGCCAACTTTAACTATAATTTATTCGTCGAGTTTGATCATCAATTTATTCAAAGATTTTGATTGCAAATTTATTCAACGATTTTAAATACAAATTTATGCTACGCTTTGGATTACAAATTTATTCAAAGATTTTGACTGCAAATTTATTCAACGATTTTAAATACAAATTTATTCTACGCTTTGGATTACAAATTTATTCAACGATTTGGATTACAAATTTATTCAACGATTTAGATTACAAATTTATTCAACGATTTTAAATACAAATTTATTCTACGCTTTGGATTACAAATTTATTCAACGATTTGGATTACAAATTTATTCAAAGATTTGGATTACAAATTTATTCAACGATTTTAAATACAAATTTATTCTACGCTTTGGATTACAAATTTATTCAACGATTTGGATTACAAATTTATTCAACGATTTAGATTACAAATTTATTCAACGATTTTAAATACAAGTTTATTCAACGATTTCGCTTACAAATTTATTCAACGATTTGGATTACAAATTTATTCAACGATTTAGATTACAAATTTATTCAACGATTTTAAATACAAGTTTATTCAACGATTTCGATTACAAATTTTATTCAACAATTTGGATTACAAATTATTCAACGATTTTGATTACAATTTTATATAACAATTTTGTTTACAAATTTATTCGACAATTTTGATTAATTCATTCAACGCATGTGATGACCACTTTAACCAACGTTTATAGTTCCGTGCTGATGGAGTGCTGATTTAGGCAGGATTGGAGGCCAGGCGGATATAACCATGGGTGAGTCTATTTGATTGATTTTCCTTACTATTCATGGGATTTAGGGGTGTGAATGTGTGTGTGTATGTGTGGGCGTATGTGAGTGAACGAGGGGGTTGAACGTGCCGACCGTGGTTCTTTCGTAGAAGGGGGTCGCCAGAGTCTCATTTTCACACTTGTATTTGTTTCCATTTCTGATCTACTTTGAAAAATGCGTACATTTCCGTATTTGTGCTGAAGCTGCAGGTTATTAATATCTCTTATCCACGATGATTGAGACTAAGTCGAACGGCAATACAACATTTCTAGGTACGCTTCCTGCTAAGCCACTCCCATTATCATCATGAGAGGCACCTTCATTACAAATTGGCGCCCAACGTGGGGCTTCTCTAAGGGTTCTACAGCAATGTAGGACTCTGGAGGAGTCCCTCCATAATTTAAAAAAACTTAGAAAATTTTTTTTTTAAATTTTTTTCTTCTTAAAATTAACGTTCATTTTTCACCCAACAATAGTAAAGACTCTGGCGGCGTGGAAGCAATTCCCTGCTTCACACGCGCAGGAGCAAAGGAAGTCTGAGATGCCTCAGACTTTTCTTTGTTGGGTTTTTGCGTCCCAACGCCTCCAGCTACAACTCTCCTCTTGTTTTTTTTGATAACGCAAGGGTGGGAATATTTCCTAGGAAGTATTCCCAATGGGCATTACAACCCCACGGACCCTAGTTACGGGCTGGGTTTCTGGCGATGGCACGAGGGCCGAAGGTGATTCAGGTGCCAGACCTAGACTGACGTGTATTGGTGTATACGCCAATTCTCGTCCGAGTCTGGTCACCTGGTCAGGCTTTGGGTTCGTGGTGTCCTCAGAGTCCAGTCCGAACTGATATTGTCTAAACGTTAGAGTCCCCTCCCGACAATATTGGTTTCCTATGGCCTGAGTGTTTCGGTTCCCCATGGATAATACTGAGGGACATTTTCCAAAGTAGCCCGATCAGCTAGTGAGGGAAGATGTCCGCTCAGCTTTTATGCCGTGGTTGACTGGATCCACTCAGGTCATAGCACCTAGCCCGTATGTGTTGGTGGTGTGGATCGCAGTTGACGGGTGTTGATGATCGAATGGTGGTCCAGAGGATTTATCTTCTGGCTATCCGGTCAGCACTTGTAAGCTGGGTGAAATCCCATCAGCACATACCCCATCTTATTCCTTTCCCACCCTACCTCTTCTCATCCTTTACATCCCCTCTTCTCCCCTTTTCCTTTCTGATTACCCATCCTTTTAGCGTAGCCTATTTTAACTTTTCTTTGGTCCCAAAAAAATTAACTAAATTAACAACAATCAACCAATAAAAATTGAGAAAGAACGGCGATCGCCACTTCCAACCCCAGGTGTGATGAACAACCCCATGATTGGTCCGTCCGTCCTCTGTCCGTTGGTATTAATACTAATAAACAAATAAACAAATAAATAGAAAATAAATAAACAATGAAATAAATAATTAAATACATAAATAAATAACAGCTGATAATATCAGACACTAATCCTTTTTTTTCATCAATTTTAGATCCCCACAAAGATAATAAATAAATACAACATTATACAACGAAAATAAACAAATATTAAGCTAACCCGGGAATACTTATTTATACAACAAGGATAATTTTTACGTACCCAGGAAATATAATAAACAAACAAAAGAAGACCAAATAAATAAATCGACAACTACCAAAATTAATCTTAAGTACCAAATTATTTACTAGATTTAATCTTTTTATATATTTCTCTTAATGCATGATAGGTTAATTTTTTTTCGTATTAAGTTTTTTTTTGTTATTTTAAGTTATTTTGCTTGTCAAACCGGTAGGCTTGCCGCTCTTTTTGTGGATTTTTTTTATATACGTTTCCACCGCTTACAATAGTGTAGTCTAATTGTTTTATCTCTATCCTCCTAACGTTTTGCTACGAATTTTGTTTTTTTTTTGCACCGTTATCATTGATAATAGCGTAGCTTAATTTTTTTCTCTCTTGTTAGGATTTCCCTTCCGGGTAGGTAAAACTCATTGTTCCGAATTTCACTCTTCTGCCATATTTGTAGTATACTTATTTTCTCTCAAATCTCACCGTTTATGTGTGTTCTGTTCATATATCAGCACCTTGGAAAACAATTGTAAATAGTAGTAAAATAATATCAAGACAACAATAAATCTTATTTAATATAATTGTCGAATTGGTCAGATATCGCGCAGCTGTTTGAGGTTTGAATAACTAAATTTCCATATAATTTTTTTTTAAATTCTGCTCTAAAATATTCAAAGTAATCAAATATTGTAATAAAATAATCTTTTCTGTTAATAATTAAATTGTTTATTTGGATTCAACGTTCGCATCGATAGTGTAACAATCTTCGTTTCGCTCTCCATATACGTGCATTTATTGGTCTGGTCCTGTGCGGCGGTTTGAGTATTCATAATGTCTGCCACTGATAAGATTGACGTTCTGGATAGGTCCAGCTCTTGTGCTGTTTGTCAACACGAAATAGTGCTGGCCGACGTAAAACTTCTCACTCGGTGTAACCACCTCTTTCATGACATCTGCCTCAACGACTGGTTGTTGCAGAATCGCACCTGCCCAATTTGTCGAGCCGCTTGTGAGCGTGCAGACTTACAGAGGTTACCTCGAGGGATGGATAAAAATAATTATACAATAGTGCCACCTCCACCGAGACCTGTGACTCGCTCTATTACCGCAGGTTGGCAACGTCGTCCTAGTATCGGGAATCAACACTCTTCTACTCCCTTGGCAAACCAACTCCCACGATCTAGACTCGCCGATGAAGTGCGAGTGAATATAGCTCAACGATCTCCCATATATGGTGCCGCTGCAGCGGAAGATCACGGTTTTCAGGAAGCGGTAAATGCACACATCGATCAGGAAATTTCGAGAATTAATCACTCAATGATGCAATCACGTGCACCAGCACCTGAAGTGTTGTTACCTCTAGCACCAATTGCAGTATCACCCACCACCCCGCGTCATCCATCGGTTCATTCAAATTATACGCCAGTAAATGCGTTTGTGCAAAATAATGTACCAGTACCACCAATGTTTGCTGAACCTCATCCTGCTCTTGCTCCAGCTAGAATACGAACACATCTCGATCAGCACTCTACCACAGTTAGAAATTGGAACGTAACGTTCTCAGGCAGACCCGATGGTCTGGATGTTGAAGCGTTCATCTTCAGAATAGAGCGGCTGACAGAGATGTGTTTAAATAGCGATTTTTCTATTGTTACCCGTTGTCTGTACCTGTTGTTCACCGATCGAGCAGCTGATTGGTTCTGGAGATATTTTCGCCAGAACCGACAGCTTATTTGGACTGACTTATGTCATGCTCTGCGAATAGAATTTCAGGACCGGCAGACGGACGAAGAGGTAAAGGAGCGGATGAGGGCCAGGAAACAGCGGCCCACTAAATTGTTTGACGAATTCTTACAATCAATTTATCGACTGGCAGATAAACTTCGAGTACCGATGTCGGACGCAGAGTTATTATCCTTGATACGCAACAACTTACGATTGGAAATTAGGAGGGAACTACTTTATGTCACCGTTTATGGTCTGGAACATCTGCGCCAGCTCTGCCGTGATCGCGAAAAATTATGGGCCGAGTCAATAATCAGACCGCGAGATTATATCAGTAGACCATCTAGACCGGTGTCAGAAGTAGACTTGGTTAGTGAATTCTCACAAATTCAAATTAGCGAAATGCCAACTGAATCGCTACCAATTGCATCCAACAAACTCGCGGCAATACAGCCCACCCCTAAGATGAGACGAATAACCAGTTCAACTATTTGTTGGAACTGTAAACGACCTGGTCATCGGTGGCACGATTGTCGTGAAGTACAGCGATTGTTTTGTTGGGGATGTGGAAAGGACGATGTGTTATGTCCTAATTGTGAAAATTGTCAGGGAAACCGAAGGGGGGACCAGAATCCCAACACCTTTTCTCGCTCCCAGGACCTGTCTTAGATGCATCTGAGACCAAAATTAATTTGTCTCCTGATTCTTCAGATATTTCATCTACCAATCCCAATAACTTACTGGTACACGATACACTGTTGAGCCGAGCGTCAACATCCACTTTTATAGAACACCCGTTGAATACTGCTTCGGATACACTGTTATCCACCCATGATATTAATGTAACATTATTGAAACGAACCCCCGCTCATACTGAACCACCTCCATTATGGACCAAAATTAAATCGTTCCAACAACGAATGAATGAGTACTTGAAAATACGCTCCAACATATTTGTCGATTCATTATCCTGTTTAAAACCTACAACACGTTCTGCGCTCCGTTCTCGCATTTATTGGCAACAACGACGTATGTTCAAATCCAAAACCATCTCTGCTATTGTGAAATTGGCCGACGATGTGAGATCTTATGCCACAGTGTCAATATTGGGTAAACAACATACTGGACTGTTGGATAGTGGAGCGTCTTTGACTGTAATTGGTGGTGATTTTGCTAAAGAGATCGTGCAGACTCCAGACCTTCTGACTTACTCATCTGCAGTAGTTCGTACTGCCGATGGCCAAAGACAGAAGATCCTGGGGTTTGTAAAAACAAAGATTTCATTTATGAACCAAGTCAGAACCCTGGACGTCTTCGTTATCCCGTCTTTAACTCAAAATCTATATCTAGGTATAGATTTCTTTAATGCTTTTGGTTTGTTTAACCCGATATTTAGCTTACCTACATTTTCGACTACGGAGTCAGGAATTTCAGAATTGTCTATGGACAAGCAAGCACGTCTACAAAACACTATTCAGCTTCTACCATCATTTTCAAAAATGGGTCTGGGTCGAACACATTTGATGGAACACGTTATTGATGTGGGGACTGCAGCTCCCATCAAGCAACGACACTATCCAATATCGCCCGCCATTGAGAAACTGATGGGAGAAGAACTGGATAGGATGTTATCTCTGGGTATTATAGAGGTTTCAAACAGTCCATGGTCAAGTCCTGTAGTCTTAATTCGCAAACCTGGGAAGAATCGTCTTTGTTTGGATAGTAGAAAGGTCAATACAGTTACTAAAAAGGATGCTTACCCCCTTCCACAGATAGATGGAATCTTGAGTCGTCTGCCACAGAGTAATTTCATTTCCAGTTTGGATCTGAAAGACGCTTTCTGGCAGATACCTCTAGAAAAACACTCCCGAGAGAAAACTGCTTTTACGGTCCCTGGGCGGCCATTGTATCAGTTCGTAAGAATGCCTTTCGGACTGTGCAATGCGCCGCAAACAATGACCAAATTGATGGACCAAGTAATTTCTCCACATCTCAAGTCGTGCGTCTTCGTATACTTGGATGATCTTCTAATAGTTACAGATACCTTTGAGGCCCATCTGAAACTGTTAGAAGATATCTCCCAGTGCCTTAGACGTGCGAACTTGACGATAAACGTGGAAAAAAGTAAGTTTCTCTTGCCGGAGGTAAAATATTTGGGATATGTTGTGGGAGGTGGTACGTTGAAAATCGATCCTGATAAAACTCAGGGTATTTCTGAATTTCCTACACCGCGTACGTCCAAACAGATTCGACGATTCCTGGGTATGGCGGGTTATTATCGCCGTTTTATATCTGATTTCTCTGCTATGTCCTCTCCAATATCAGATTTGTTGAAGAAAAATTCTAATAAATTCGTATGGACACCAGAAGCTGAAATAGCATTTACAAATCTCAAAAATGCTCTCATATCAACACCAGTCCTCATAAACCCCGACTATACTAAACCCTTTACTCTCCAGTGCGACGCTAGCAACGACGGTATAGGTTGTGTACTACTTCAGTGTGACACGGACGGTATGGAACACCCCATAGCGTACATGTCCAAAAAACTAAATTCTGCGCAGCGCAATTACTCCACTAGTGAGAAAGAGTGTCTAGCCGCCGTACTGGGAGTAAAGAAATTTAGAGCGTATGTCGAGGGTCAGGCCTTTAAGATCATAACTGACCATGCTTCATTAAAATGGTTAATGCAACAAAAAGACCTTTCTGGTCGATTGGCTCGTTGGAGCTTGAAATTGCAGGGTTATGTCTTTGATATTGAGTACCGAAAAGGAAATTTAAACATAGTTCCAGACACTCTATCAAGACGTGACTCTGTTGACGTCATTTCTGAATTATGTCCAGTGCCTGAATTAGATCTTAATTCCCCTTTCTTCAACACTTCTCGATATTTGGAGTTGGTAAATCTGCTTACCGAAGCAGACGGTACATTGCCTGATCTGAAAGTAATTTCTGGTCGGGTTTATAAACGATTGGCTTGCCTAGATCTTGATATTCCTTCAGAGGGTGAGGTTTGGAAATTGTGGTTACCTGAGGAATACACTGACGAGTGTATTGCAAGGGCCCACAATCCTCCTACCTCATCTCATGGAGGTCTAGCAAAAACCCTGTATAATATTCGTAAATTTTACTATTGGCCTCGTATGTATACCCAGGTTAAATCGTACATAGGAAATTGTAAGACTTGCAAAGAAATTAAAGCAACTAATGTTCCACTTCGTGCTCCCATGGTGTCTCAGATGAAAACAGAACGAATCGCTCAGCGATTATATATCGATATTCTTGGCCCTTATCCTCGTTCAAAGGCCGGGAATATCGCTATTCTTGTAGTATTAGATCATGTTATTAAATATCCATTTTTATTTCCTTTACGGAAACTAACTGCTGAACCAATTTGTCATCTATTGGCTACCAATGTCTTTCACGTATTTGGTTGTCCCGAAGTTATTGTGTCCGATAATGGGACTCAGTTCAAGTCTAAACTATTTGAAGATTTCTTGGCGAAGCACGGAGTGAAACATACATTACTAGCGTTATATTCACCTCAAGCTAACGCTTCTGAACGGGTAAATAGGAGTGTTTTATCTGGTATTCGAGCCTACTTAAAGGAGGAGCATTCTAAATGGGATCTGCACTTGAGCGAGATCGCTTGTGCACTACGTTGTTCTCTTCACCAAACTCTTAAATGTTCCCCATATTACGCAATGTTTGGAATACCTATGGTGACTCATGGTTCGAAATATGAATTGCTGAGACGACTGAATAGTCTTCATGATCCAGGTGAAACGATTCTGCGACCTGATTATCTTAATAAGATTCGAATTCGAATTCGTGATTTAACTGCCGAAGCATTCGTCAAAAGTGCTGAAAGATACAATTTACGAGCCCGGTTAACTTTGTTTAAACCAGGTGATACGGTGTTCCGAAGGAACTTTGTTTTGAGTGACGCCGGTAAGAGGTTATCGGCTAAACTTGCACAGAAGTTTATTGAGGCCAGAGTAATAAGGTTGGTAGGTGCTTCCGCCTACGAACTGGAGGACCTGGTTTCTAAACGTAGAGGTGTTTATCATTCCAAGGACATTCGCGCCTAACATCGGTAATCATATTTTTTTTTTCTTAGTATGATAACATATTGCGCTTGTGTTTCACCGCCATTGTAGGTCAAGAATATCGACGACCATGAAATATGAGGGTGGTTTCGTCTTGAATTCACAGTTCAGTGAGTGTGTATCAACTTTGGTGTTCCGGTCTTGTTTCAAAATTTTTTTTTGTTTTGACTATTTGCAAGTGCAAATTCCGTGATTGAATGTATTGAATTTGGTTCAATTAGTTACTCTGAAACTATGTGAACAGCCTTCAGTATCCATTGGACGGAAGCGTACAACAGTGTAGCCCCGCTAGAGTAGTCGGAAACGCATGAGACTCGTGGTAGTTCAGGTGTGGGTTGCGAGCCTGCATAACGGAACAACGGAATTGTGTCGGATATTTCATTAAAGGAGTCGGTCCAATGGTGTTTTTTCTTTTCGATCTGTAGCAGATTGAATAAATTTTTTTTGTGTGACTTTAGAGTCTCGGGATCCCCCAGATCTGCCCGAAATTGGGTCTGGAAGATGTTAGTTATCCATCGTTTTCAATAGAGTAGAATACTGTTTTTATCGATACCCCTCCCAAAAGTTTTTTTTTGTATAATCATAGATACTTTGTTACTTTGTTTCTGCTAAGACTGAGTTTGTAATACCGATCGAATTGATTGCTAATCGGTAGAACATTGAAGTGCCTCACCATACTAATATGGATGTACAAGGTCTATTTGCGACCAGCCTATACCTTTTTCAACTTCTTTTTGGTCGTGAGTGTTCTTCCAAAAAGCACTTGTTCTGTAATGGATAGTCTGGACTAATGTCTGAACATAGTGTATTATAGTCGCAGCTTCCTTAATTGTTATTTCTTATATTAATTTCTTGAATTAATTAATAATTTTCTTTAATTATCCTCCGTATAACCACTAAAATTTAATCTTACAACACCCTAAAATTGACGCGCTCTATACTTCCATTCGATTGTTCTCGCAATACTACTTGAGTTTGAATTTTTTTTTAAACACCAACCGTAATGAAACAACGAAATTTTTAAACCTCATAACCGCTGTGCGTATTTGTTTCCAATCGTCAACATGCAAAGAATTACTATTTTTGCTTGGTTAAACATTTGATTTGTCTTTATATGAGTATTTTGCTTTAAACAATCCTTCCGTTATTGAACTGAACTTCACTGTACTGATATAGTAGAATGTAGTTTAATAAATGTCTAAACATCATAACCTTGATCGAATCTGTATTTGATTCATTTTGAATTCAATTGTAAATGTTGTGGATGTGTCGGAAATATTTTGGGTCACAACCTTATTTTCGTACAATCTTATCAAATAGCAAACGGTTTTGTGTAACTATAAAAAGTTCCCAATAATTTGAAAATCTGATGTAAATTAATTATCTCCCATCTAAACACTGTATTCGAGTTATTGCGAGACTAAAAATTTGGCTATATAATCAGCCACTGTAGTTTTTTCGCTCTCTTAGTTTAATTGCGATTCACACGAATACGCTCGTTCTATTATTTTTGCATTCGGATGTTTGACATCGATTATTCGATTGCATTTTTCATTGTGATAAAACAGTCGACTATTACCCATCAGACTATTCCATCCTATGCGATTTTCTGATTGGAAATATAGATGCCGACTGCCAGTTTACCGGGGTAAAAACCCCCAAATCCGCTGATAAATCAGACGTCGTGAAACTAAAAGTCGTAAAACATAAAGTTAGTTATTTCGCGAGTCGGATGTTTGCTAATCACTCATCCGCGCAACTACATAAATTAAACAAAAATGCAAAAAATAAAGGTCTATACATGTTTGTCCTTGTGCTTGTTAAATCTGTGAAGTGTTAGCTAAATTAAATTAAATGTTATTTATGCATTTAGTGTTCATAAAAATATCTAATTAATGTTAGTAAAATTAAAATCTAATGCGTTTTATGCATTTAGTGTTCTTAAGAATAAAATCTAATTAATGCTAGTAAAATTAAAATCTAATGCGTTTTATGCATTTAGTGTTCATAAAAATATCTAATTAATGTTAGTAAAATTAAAATCTAATGCGTTTTATGCATTTAGTGTTCATAAAAATCTCTAATTAATGTTAGTAAAATTAAAATCTAATGCGTTTTATGCATTTAGTGTTCATTAGAAAAAAATCTAATTAATTAAAATTTACTGCGTTTTATGCAGTTACTGTTAGTACAAGCCAACGGTACTGTTATTCCTGCATTTAACCGTGAGTAAAAGCAAAATCTAATGTGTATCATACATTTAGCGTTCATAATCATAAAATCTAATTAGTGTTAGTAAAATTAAAATGTACTGTTAGCGTTCATAAAAATAAAATCTGATTAATGTTAGAAAAATTAAAATCTAATGCGTGTAATGCATTTAGAGTTCATAATCATAAAATCTAATTAGTGTTAGTAAAATTAAAATGTACTGTTAGCGTTCATAAAAATAAAATCTGATTAATGTTAGAAAAATTAAAATCTAATGCGTGTGATGCATTTAGAGTTCATAATCATAAAATCTAATTAGTGTTAGTAAAATTAAAATGTACTGTTAGCGTTCATAAAAATAAAATCTAATAGTGTTAGTAAACTCAACATCTACTGCGTTTTATGCATCTAGCATTAGTAAGATTAAAATGTACTGTTAGCATTCCTACAAATAAAATCTGATTGATGTTGGTGAAATTAAAATCTACCGCGTTTTATGCATTTAGTGTTAGTAAAATAAAAAGCTATAATTATAAATCAACGTAGTCAACTTTAATCATAGATTATTTATTCCACAATTAACGCTGCATCTTTGCTCTGTCGTATTCTACTGTAAATTTATTTGACGATTATTTCTATCAATTGTTGCTGCATACTGGTTCTACCGTATTCAACTGTAATCCTAAATTTATTCTACATTTGTTCAACGATTATTTATATCGATTACTGCTGCTTGTTAATTCAACGTAACCAACTATACTCCTAGATTTATTTCACGATTATAACCACCAAACTATTCAACGCTTTGGATCATCAATTTGTTCACCGCGCATAATTACCAATTTGCACAACGCTTGTGATTACAAAATTTATTTAACGCTTATATATACAAACATATTCGGCAACTTTTCAACGTATACAACCATTGTGGTTTAAATCAACAATCGAGCTTGCGACATATTCCATTATACCTACCAATTAATTCAGTGAGGGTTTATACCCTTTGTTACTTGATCATTTCGACATAGTCAACTATAATTTAGTCAACGTTCTTAAATTTTAGTCAACGATTGTTGATCCCAATTGGCACAGTTTATTTCAACCGCATTTGCTAGCTATTTCAACAATTACTTTGTTTGCAACATATTTCAACATTAACTATAAATTATTCAACGATTATTTATGCCAGATACTGTTGCCAACTTTAACTATAATTTATTCGTCGAGTTTGATCATCAATTTATTCAAAGATTTTGATTGCAAATTTATTCAACGATTTTAAATACAAATTTATGCTACGCTTTGGATTACAAATTTATTCAAAGATTTTGACTGCAAATTTATTCAACGATTTTAAATACAAATTTATTCTACGCTTTGGATTACAAATTTATTCAACGATTTGGATTACAAATTTATTCAACGATTTAGATTACAAATTTATTCAACGATTTTAAATACAAATTTATTCTACGCTTTGGATTACAAATTTATTCAACGATTTAGATTACAAATTTATTCAAAGATTTGGATTACAAATTTATTCAACGATTTTAAATACAAATTTATTCTACGCTTTGGATTACAAATTTATTCAACGATTTGGATTACAAATTTATTCAACGATTTAGATTACAAATTTATTCAACGATTTTAAATACAAGTTTATTCAACGATTTCGCTTACAAATTTATTCAACGATTTGGATTACAAATTTATTCAACGATTTAGATTACAAATTTATTCAACGATTTTAAATACAAGTTTATTCAACGATTTCGATTACAAATTTTATTCAACAATTTGGATTACAAATTATTCAACGATTTTGATTACAATTTTATATAACAATTTTGTTTACAAATTTATTCGACAATTTTGATTAATTCATTCAACGCATGTGATGACCACTTTAACCAACGTTTATAATTCCGTGCTGATGGAGTGCTGATTTAGGCAGGATTGGAGGCCAGGCGGATATAACCATGGGTGAGTCTATTTGATTGATTTTCCTTACTATTCATGGGATTTAGGGGTGTGAATGTGTGTGTGTATGTGTGGGCGTATGTGAGTGAACGAGGGGGTTGAACGTGCCGACCGTGGTTCTTTCGTAGAAGGGGGTCGCCAGAGTCTCATTTTCACACTTGTATTTGTTTCCATTTCTGATCTACTTTGAAAAATGCGTACATTTCCGTATTTGTGCTGAAGCTGCAGGTTATTAATATCTCTTATCCACGATGATTGAGACTAAGTCGAACGGCAATACAACATTTCTAGGTACGCTTCCTGCTAAGCCACTCCCATTATCATCATGAGAGGCACCTTCATTACAGCATTTGAAAGCTATTTTATTTCTAAAAATCTTGATAAATGTTTAAATTTTGATCAGGGAAATATTACTTCCAATTTATTTTCAATTGTATAATTTCTAAGTTTAGTTTTCTTTTAAATTTTGTATTACTATTTTCGTTAAGTTTTCCTTGAAAAAGTTTTGTCATTTTTCGATTTTCTTTTAACTTTACTTTGTTTTGCATTGCTGAAGATGGGAGATAGTTTCTCTTGAAATGCATACAAAATAATTTTGTATTTTAAATATTGAAAAACTAGTGATATTTTTGTAATGTTTAAATACAATTTTCGTTGGTGAAAATAAAAAAGGAGAAAACGTTTTTTAATTAATTATTGTTAGTAATTATAATTTTCACGAAAAGTTCAAAAATTATTTTTTTTTTAATTATTTAATAATATTACTGTTGTATTTGATAGTTATTATGAACAAAGTATGAAGGTGGTAGAAATAAACCGTCGGTCACAAAAGTCTTCATAAGAATACATAAGAATTATCTTTGCAGCCCATCAGAATCCAAAAAATTTATGTGGAAAACCTTTTAAAAATGATTTTCTGTAATTGCAAAAAAGGATGTGTTGCATTATGTATCTGTCGATGAAGTTTTTTAGAACGCAACTTGTAGTGGATGCTCCGGCAAAATCTGTCGTAATAGTGTCTGATTTTAGATCAAGAAAAGGAGGAGATTGACAGTCATTAGTTCTTATGACAATTCCATGTATTTAGCACATTAATGAAAAAACATTTAAATTTATTGTAGTTAAATTAAAAAAAGAAAATAAATTTGTCGCCCGTAATAACCCTTTTTAATGTAATCATAATAGTGGGTGGTTTTTAAGGGTTGAGATATGTGGTTGTGATCTTTTTTTTCGATCTGTTAAGATATAATTTGTAGCTTAATAAGTTTTGACAGTAAAGGCTTGAAACCACATACAACAGAAACAGAAACAGAATTCCATACAAACTTTGCAGAAACAGAAATGTTTTCTGTCAAATTTGTATGAAATCCTCCCGAGCAGAAATTAGTTAGGGAAAGCCTGAATACAGTCAGGGCCTGATCAGGGTCAGATAGGGCAAGCCCTATTAAGGCAATCTAATGTGGACCTGTTCCGGACCTGAATTAGAATACCCTTTTAGGGCAAACCTTATTTGGATACATCCGGCCCTGATTTGGTTTTTCGTATCTGACCCCTAGTTGGGCAATCTGATCAGGGCCTGATGCAAAATGCCCTACTAGGGTTTGTCCTATTTAATTTTATATGGAAAACTTGATCAGTGCCTGATCCGTTTATCCCAATCAGGGCCTGATTAGGCAAAAGCGTTACACTCATGATCAGGGCCCTATCAAAATAGGGCTAGCCTGATCAGGGCCGTATTTGAGCTCTAAGAAATTTCTGCTCGGGCTGTTTCTGTTTCTGTTGTATGTGAATATCCGGTTTAAGGGGTAGTTTTTGCCCCTTAAAAAGCGCGTAGGGTAGATTTTGAAATGGACACCCTTCATTTCCTCTCCGGACACCCTCCATTTCTATTTCAAACCTCCGTTGAGCTTAATTTAAAATTTGTAGGCAAATCGATTCAGGCATTTCAGGCAAATCGATGCTGATTCAAAGAAGTCGGAGGTTTCCTACTATTTTTACCATCTTTTACTGGACTTATAACAAAATATCTGAAAAAACTTTTCTTTACTATGATTACTAAAACACGAATTCAAAGACAAGACACAATTTCACAATCTTTGCCGTGCCAGACAAATTTTCAAACGTGCCAAGTCTGGCACACGTGCCTCGTATTTACGATCACCGATGTATACCTATAATAATTTGCAAAACTGCAGCAATTGCACAACTGCCATTAAAATTGTAATAGATCGTTTTTCAATGGCCACATAAATAATTGCTGTGGAATAAATTCCAATTTTTTCCTTGAGTTTCAAGATAAAGGAAAAAATTATTTTGAGATCATTTACAAATACGGTGATTTGATTGTTTATTGGTTTCCTTAGGTGTTTGCAATTAATTTGTTTGAAATGTAAAACATATATTAGGTAGTAAAGTTAAGCTGATAGTTTAGAAATAATTTTGGAATAGAGATATTGTAACTCAAGGGTGCCACCCTATCCACAAAGGGTGCTACATTATCGACGGATACCACTTTTCCTATACATTATGCAGTATATGTGTTTTCAGACCGGGGTCGTTAAAGAATCATTCTTGCATACTAAATAATGTACCAAAAAAGGTCAATATGGTATCTATAGGAATATTCAAAGCTATTGAGTAATTGTGGTGATGGTATTCAATGCTCAACATGTTGATTCGATTAATATTGCTAAAATTTTATCTCTCATAATAACTCAAACATTTTAAAAAGTAGAATAGATTCTGTTTGAACCAATAGAACACATTTATACCCTGAAAAAATGAAATGTGCGTAAAATTAACTGAAATTGCCGTTGATTCAACATACATTTACATATCAGTTACTTTTGATCCTACAAGTTGTTCGATAAATTTAACAACTGTGGCAAGATGTTGTTACATAACTTTTGACGATTCTATCGTATTTTACGCTATTCGGTATGCTGTAACACAAAACGACTGTCGATTATCGTATTTACGACAGTCGTTTTGAGTTACAGCATACCGATTAGCGTAAAATACGATAGGATCGTCAAAAGTGATGTTACAACATCTTGCCACAGATGTCTGTTGTTGTTATTTTACTAATAATTTTCTACATACAGTTACCCGAGCAGACATTTCTTAGGGCTCAAATACGGACCTGATCAGGTTAGCCCTAGTTTGATAGGGCCCTGATCATGAGTGTAACGCTTTTGCCTAATCAGGCCCTGATTGGGATAAACGGATCAGGCACTGATCAAGTTTTCCATATAAAATTAAATAGGGCAAACCCTAGTAGGGCATTTTGTATCAGGCCCTGATCAGATTGCCCAACTAGGGGTCAGATACGAAAAACCAAATCAGGGCCGGATGTATCCAAATAAGGTTTGCCCTAAAAGGGTGTTCTAATTCAGGGCCAGAACAGGCCCACATCAGATCGCCCTAATAGGGCTTGCCCTATCTGACCCTGATCAGGCCCTGACTGTATTCAGGCTTTCCCTAACTAATTTCTGCTCGGGTAGTAAATTGAGCAGACATGTGTGTTAATAATTACGAACAAGAGCAACAAATTGACTGTTAAAATAACGAACATGTTTGTTGAAATATTATTTATTGAATGTTTGTTTTGGAATAAACACTGTTAACAAAGGCAAATTTTGGCTCTGAGAAATAAAACTGCAAAAGAATAATATGAATTTGTATTGAAATTTGCTAAGATGTTTATTTAATGTACAAAATATTTACACAGTGTCGTAGCTAGCATGGGTGGCACCCGGGGCGGGTATTGTGGTGTCACCCCAAGAATGAAAACTGTCAATATTAATAAAAAGCCAATAAATGTAATTTATAATTTTATTTAATTAATACAAATGAGCATTATTATTAATAAGTTACATATAATTAAAGTACTGTTTTATTATATACATTCTTTCATATTGATGTATGAAAATGAAACTTTTAGGATAGTAATAGTATAATAAAAGAAAAATGAGAGTAGAATTAATATACTCTCACATACATATTATGTACACACATTTTAAATCTCTTCTTTCTAGCTTTAATAGCTGCAAACTTAGAAATCACATCTTCAAAATTTATATTTTGTGTTGCCTCATGTTCTATTGTTATTATGCCAAGATTGTTAAGCCTCGTTTGGGTCATTATTGCCAGCATGTAATTTTTAATTAATTTTAATTTGCTGAAAATCCTCTCACTTGAAGCCACTGATACGCAAATAGTCATAAATAACTTTAGTGCGACCATAAGATTCGGAAGAGATTCTGTGAAATCCCATTCCTCGATCAATTTAAAAAAGTCTATAAGTTCTCAACCTTAGTATCTTTATGACGAGTTCTGTTTCTGGTACCTCATAATAAAAACCGGTAAATTTTGATTTAGATAACTCCAACTCTTCACTGTTCGCCAAAAACCCAGTGTTTGTCCGCACAACCTCGAACAATGAAGCTACATCTTGGACTGACTTTAATCTTGTTTGGAGTTCAACATTGAACCGTCGTAGTCCTCCGATTTTTTCACAGCAAAATCTATTGCCTCTTTTACAATATGACTAGGTTTTTCTTCAATATAAAGACGAAGTGACTGTATTTTTATAACTAATTGATGAATATTCAAGCTTGTGCTTTGCAATACAATCCAAGCACAGTCTATCCGCATTAAAACATCATTCCGAAAAAAAAGATAGTAAAGTAATGTAAATCACACACAATCACCACGCATAAGGTTCTGTGCAGCCATTCTAGTGTCTACATTTTCTTGTTGATAACTTAATTTCTAAATTGCAGCCACTAATTTCTCAATTGCAGCCCATTAAAATTTTCATCCAATACTTTAACTGAAGCATAATGAGCGCGTTGGAATGCGTTGTTGAGAGTCTTTTAAAAGTTGCTATGCTGTGTTTAACAAGCACTTCCCAACGGCTAGTCGAAGCAGAAAAAAATGTAAAAATTCAAATTCAAACATAATCCCAAAATATTTATATTTTTTTAAATATTTAATTCAAGATGTGTTCTTTTAATACTACATCACACTTTGACAGTAGTTTGATTAGTTCTAAGAAATTGCCTTTATTTAAAGAACTTTGTACTTCATCATATCCCCGAAATGCTAGGTTTTCTTTAGATAAAAATTTTAACCTCGTTTCCAAAGTTTTCCACTTTTTAAAATTGGGTTATTTTAAAAATTGCGAAACCATTTTTCAATAAAATTAAAATACATAAATGTAAAGTTCGTGAAAATTGGCATTATGTAATTTTAACTTTCAATTAAAAAGAATTGAAAAAACTAGTCAGTTTTCATCCTCAATAATGATAATATGCCCAAAAACCTAAAATTCGTTTAGAAATTTTGTTTTTTCTACTAATATACTCTTCTAATAATATAGTCAAGAACGTAAACGAAATATATTTTATAAAACCTTCTATGTAAAAGTGTGAAATGTTCAAAATGTTACCATTTACAACCAGTAAGACGAATATCGCAGACAAAATCCAATTACAATAGGTGAAAAACACGTGATATCAGCAAGGTCTGGAAATGAGGTTTTCATTTTGTATATTTAGGTATTGGAATTCGTTGACATCAATAAAAAAAGTTTTCCGGCGTTTTTAGTTTTTTTTTTGAGCTGCTTTTAATGTTATATAGCTCAAAATGTAGGCATTGAATAGAGCTGATCAAAATAATAATTCACATTATATGACCTTGAACATTTTCATTTCGAAAAATAACGGTAAAAAATTCAAATTCGATTTTCTAGAAATGCATATTTTTTAAACTTTTGATTTTTTAATATGTGAAAGTATTTTAACTTTTTTTATTTTTTAAATATAGATCTAATAGACTAAGAGCCGGCGACGGCCAGACCTTCGTTATTTTATAAAAGCTGAAAATTTTGCAGCGCATACCCCCTATTCAGGTAGGAACAATTAGCGACATATGAAGTTTGGATCATGGTGGCTTTGGCAGGGAGCAGGTAGCAAAGGGGCCTCCAAAGTTTCATAAAAGTACAAAAGGTAATTTTTTATATATTCTTCGGGATAGTATTAGAAGTCACGTCACCCATTGCCAGACACTTACTATCGTGGTAACCACCTGCCAGACACCCTTAAACTTTAACAAATTGATAAAGTTTAAGGTTGTCTGGCAAGGGGTTGCCACGATAGTAAGTGTCTGGCAATGGGTGACGTGACTTCTAATACTATCCCGAAGAATATATAAAAAAATTACCTTTTATACTTGCACGAAACTTTGGAGGCCCCTCTGTTACCTGCTCCCTGCCAAAGCCACCATGACCCAAACTTCATATGTCGCTTATCGTTCCTATCTGACTAGAGGGTATGCGCAGAGAAACTTTCAGCTTTTATAAAATAACGAAGGTCTGGCCGTCGCGGGCTCTTAGTCTATAACCTTCCTTTTAAATATATCAAATTTATAAAGAGGCATTAATTCGTGTTCTTCAGATATTTAATTTTTAAGATTTTTAGTCATTCTAAAATTCTAATTGTTCATTATTTTTTCGAACAATTTTTATTATCAAAAAATTTTAACCACTGAAGTTCGAGAAAATAATGAACAATTAGAATTTTAATCGGACTAAAAATCTTTAAAATTAAATATCTCAAGAACACGAACTAATGCCTCGTTGTAAATTTGATATATTTTAAGGTGTTTCATACATCTAAATAATACGGTTGTACCGTTTATTTAATACTAAGGTAAAATGTTTATATTTTAAAGTCCGGATTTACCTTAATAGATTAATCAATAACATCATGGTCAGATACATGGTGAACACCATCAAGGATGGTTTGTTTAAAATATTTAATAAAGTAATAATATATAAATTATAATTGTACAATCAATATTTAATAAAAGTTGAAACAAAACATGGCGAAGTTGATAGGATGTTAAATTGTGATTTTTTTTAACAACAAAAAAGTGAATATAAAATAAATCTTTAAACAAAGTTGAAAAATATATATATTTGTGTAATATATATAACGGTGCGGTGTAGTATATTTCGTAACAATGGAATTTAATAAACCGGATAAATTAGTGCTTCAAGGAAATCTTTCAATAAACTTTGAAAGATTTAAAAGAGAGTTTTTAAACTTTATGGTGGCCTCGGAAAAGGACAGTAAAAGTGAAGAAATTAAAAAAGCAATACTTTTAAATGTAATCGGAAAGGAAGCTCGTGCCAAATATTATTCATGGGATATTTCAAAAGAAACAGATAAATCTAAAATAAAAATGGACGCCATTTTGCAAGAATTTGAAAAATACTGCAATCCAAAAAAGAATTCTATTTATGAAAGGATGAAATTTTACAAAACCAAGCAGAGACAAGGAGAAAGTTTTGATAATTTTTTATCACAACTAGAGCTATTGGCTGCTGGATGCGAGTTCGGTGTAGATAAAAATAACATGATTTGAGATTTTATTATTTTGGGATTACATAACTATACGTTAAGTGACAAATTGATGAATACCGCTAATCTTGATCTAGAAGTTACCATTAACGTTTGCCGTGTTCATGAGTTAGAAGAGACAAGGTCAAAGGAAGTTCATGAAGGTGAAGGTCATACAACATGTGATACAATTAGAAAACAACATTTCACTAAAGTTAAGCCTAATACTTATTATTTTAACAATTTAAATAAAAATAATGAAAATTTTTCTTTTAGGGGAAGGGAAAAAATTAATTGTGATCGCTGCTTAACTGTACATCCTAAAAACAGATGCCCAGCATTTAACAAAATTTGCAAAATATGCAATCGGCAAGGTCATTTTTATGTGGCATGTAAGGCAATGAGGTCCAAGAAACTCTATGGAACTAATGAAATCTCGTGCGAAGATATTGAAGATGATAAAGACTATCCGGAAAATAAATACACAATTCAAGGTAATGGTAAAAGTAGTGAAACCGATTCTCTCTTTATTTCTAGTCTAGTTAGGTGTGAAGGTATACGTGCACAGTGGTTCGAAAATCTTAATTTCGGAAATATATTTATTGGCTTCAAATTAGACACAGGGTCGGAAATAAATATTTTGCCCTTCAAATATTTAGAAAAAATTAAGCAAAATTTTCAGCTAATACCGTAGGAATCGTTTCCTTGAAGTGTAGTTATCAGAATTGTAATTTAACACAAGAATTTGTTGTTTTACATACTGAGTCATCGCCTATTCTCGGTCTTTTGGGTTGACAGAAATTTGGATTTGTGAAAAAAATTCATATGATTAGTCAGGCTAAGGAAAGTATTTTGGCTAACAACAAGGATGTTTTCAATGGCTTAGGTTGTTTTCCAAACCCATGCTCTTTAAGAATCAGAAGAGAATTTGAACCTGTTGTCAAATCAGCAAAAAGGGTGGCAAATGCGCTAATGGAACCTCTACAAGCTCATTTGAAAAAACTTGACGATTTAGGAGTAATATCCAAAGTAGAACATCCAAAGAGTTGGGTTAGTACTATTATCATAGTGGAAAAGCCAAATAAAGAGCTTCGTTTATGCTTAGACCCTCGAGATCTTAATAAAGCACTAGTCTGTGAGAAATTTTTGATACCCAATATCGATGATTTAAGATTAAAGCTTTGCGATAGTAAATTTTTTACGGTTCTTGATTTGAAACATGGTTTTTGGCAAGTGCCATTAGATATAGCTTCCAGCAATTTATGTACATTCAGTACACCTTTTGGATGTTTCAAATTTAATAGATTGCCATTTGGGATCAATGTTGCCCCTGAAATTTTTCAGAGGTATACTTTTAACAATTTTTGCGATTTACCGGGAGTATTTGTATACATTGATGATATCATTGTTTATGGGAAAACGAGCGAGGAACATGACAATAGTTTAAAACTAGTTTTTGATAGGGCGAGACATATAAATGACAAATTCAATTCAGAAAAATTCCAGTACAGATTAAATGAAGTTAAGTACATTGGACATATTTTTAGCGAAAAGGGTGTAAGGCCGGATCATGACAGAATTAAAGCAATACAAAACTTAGAAAACCCAAAAGATAGAAAAGGACTAGAGTCTGTTATGGGGATGATTAATTATCTAAGAAACTTTATTCCTAACTTGTCTAAAGAATGTCAAAACATGCGGGAGCTAATGCGAAAAAATATTGAATTCAATTGGACCTCAAAACATACAGAAGAATTTCTTAAGATTAAAAATCTTATAACAAAATCACCGACTTTGGCAAATTTTGATGAAAATAAACCTATAATCATTCAGAGTGACGCTTCTCAATATGGTCTAGGGGCTTGTATTATTCAGGATCAGGGTCCAATTTGCTTTGCATCTCGCAGTCTGACCGATGCGGAAAAAAATTATGCCCAGATCGAAAAGGAATTGTTAGCCATTACATTTGCGGTAGATAAATTCCATTATTATATTTATGGCAGAAAAGTAACTGTCCATACAGACCATATGCCATTAATTTCTATCTTTAATAAAGATTTAAGTAAGCTCTATGTTACAAGAATTCAACGAATGAGAATAAAACTAGCTAAATATTCCCTGGAGATCCAATATGTTCCAGGAAAGCATTTGCACATTGCTGACTTATTGTCAAGATCAGTGGATGAAACGGAAATAGACACTGAATGTGAAAATTTTGGTGAGATTGTTCATAGTATTAATATTAGTTGTACTAGAAAACAACAAATTATCAACGAGACTATGACAGACCCAACATTACAGAAAATTGTTTCCTATTGTCAAAACGGCTGGCCAGCAAATAAAAACAAAATTCCGGAAAATGTAATGATTTTTTATAAATACCGTCAAGATATTTTTTACGAAGAAGGCTTGCTTTTCTATAATAATAGAATTATAATTCCCTACCAGTTAAGAACCGAAATATTAACTATTCTGCACCAGGCTCACTTGGGTATTCAAAAGACCAAAGATAGAGCTAAAGAGTTAATCTATTGGCCGAATATTAATAACTATATTGAAAATTTAGTTAACTCGTGTGACATTTGTCAAAAACATATGCGTAAAAATATAAAAGAGCCCATAATTTTCCATGAAATACCACCATATAGATTTTATAAGCTAGGAATGGATTTTATGGAATATGCGAGAAATTCTTATCTAGTTATAGGAGATTATTTTTCAAAGTGGATTGAAATAATCCCACTATCTAATAAATCTTGTTCTAAAGTTATTGAAAATTTAAAATGTTTATTCGCTACTCATGGTATACCTCACGAAATTGTTTGTGATAATAGTCCTTTTAACTCGTTTGAATTAAACGAATTTGCTAAATTTTTAGATATTCGACTGACTTTTAGTAGTCCATATTATCCAAAATCAAATGGATTTGCGGAAAAATATGTGGGCATTGCAAAAAATCTTTTGATAAAGAGTATTGAAAGTAAGACTGATCTTTTTTTAAGTTTATTGGAATATCGTAATACCCCAATACAGCATTTCGGTGCATCTCCTTCACAAATATTATTCAGTCGAAGATGCAAAACTCTATTACCAATGTCTGACACAATGTTGAATCCGGAAATTGTCAAAGACATACCAGGAAAAATAAAAAATATGCAAAGAAAAACAAAACAGTATTATAATAATACTGCAAAAAATAGAGAAGATTATGAAATTAATGACAATATTTTTATACGGAATCCGAACTCACGATTCACAAATTGGATTCCAGGTAAAATAATCAATATAAACAAGAATCCAAGGTCATATATCGTCCAAGATGAAAAGGGGGGAGAATATAAGAGAAATAAGGTTGATCTTAAAACGCGTTTTTCTTTATCATGTTCTCCAGATTTGCCCGATCTCACTTCAAACAGCGTGAAAGAAGACCCTGGGATTTCAGGGACCTCATTGCCACAAGAAAACAATTATTATTCGCTCCGTTCAGGATGTAAGTTAAAATGCGCTCCCAAGTAGAGTTTTCCTTTATCCTTTAGAATAGTAATAAAATGAAAAGTTATACATATTTTGTTAATTTATTTATTAAGTAAATTATATTTATAGAAGTTGTAATTCTATCTTTAAGAAAGGGATGTTTCATACATCTAAATAATATGGTTGTACCGTTTATTTAATACTAAGGTAAAATGTTTATATTTTAAAGTCCGGTTTTACCTTAATAGATTAATCAATAACATCATGGTCAGATACATGGTGAACACCATCAAGGATGGTTTGTTTAAAATATTTAATAAAGTAATAATATATAAATTATAATTGTACAATCAATATTTAATAAAAGTTGAAACAAAACATAAGGGAAGGTTAGAACTGTAGTTAAAAAATAAAAAAAGTTAAAATTTAATTGATTTTAAAATTTTTTGTTAATGGAAGTTGTTTGAAAAAATGAAGAAAAATTCGAATTTCAGCCTCCAGTACTAAAAATCTTTAAAATTGAATATCTCAAGAACAAGAATTTTATCCTCTTTGTAAATTTGAAATATTTTAGAGTAAGGATAGAACTGTTTTCAGGAAAAAAATTAATTAAATTCCAATTGAACTTTGACTAAAGTTTTTGACTAAAAAAGTTTTTTTAATATTTTTTTTAAAAATTAATTATAAAAACAATAAATCAGTCTTTTTTCAAACGACTAATTGATCATCTATCTAACAAAAAAAGTTTGATGAAATCGGTATAGCCGTTCTTGAGCAATTTAATTTCAAAGTTATATCGGATTGGCAGAATTTTCATTTTTCATGCATGTTGGGGTGCCCCCTATGTTTAAACTATCCACTTTAAAAATTTTTTTAAATAAGTGGTATTTTTTATTTTGTCCATGCTACCTGTATGCAAAGTTTCAGGAAAATCAAAAATGGTCAAGTTTTCACAACTCTGTCTAGAACACGTTTTTCATCTATACACTATGTAAACCAAAAATAGACACGAAACTTAACTTAGAATTTATTTTTTTTAATAAAATAATATTTAAGAAAAATGAATGCGTCCAACAGGTCAAATTCCATAGATGAACGTTATCTAGTTCAGAAATTATCTGCGATCGAAAATTACTCTCTTTCTGTCTGTTGAAGTGGGTTGAATTGATACCAAGCATTGAATAAGTTATTGATTTTTGTCGATTTTGTCGATTGCTGTGGTTTGGTTTGTAATACAGAACCACCCGAGCAGAAATTCGTCAGGGTTTTAATAGGGTCCTAATCAGGTTTGCCCTAGGAAGGATCAGGTATTGGTAAGGCAGCCCTAATTGGCCCTAATCATGAGTGTTACGCCTTTTCCCTATCAGGTCTTGATTCGGCTTACCAGATCAGACCCTGATTGAGATAATCGGATAAGACCCTGATTGGGATATTCGGAGCAGGCCCTGATTGGGGTAGCCAGACTAGACCCTGATATATATTTTTATATTAAATATATAAATTAATTAAAATTAAATAAAAAATTAAAATGGATAAAATTAAAACATATACCACCTCAATCACTTTTATTATATTATTTCAGCCAAGAAGCAATAACTAAAACATACATAAAACAATTTTAACTATACATTTATTTATACTGCCGTGCTAAGCACAAAGGCCGTATCTTGCTTTTTTGTCAAAAATAAGTTATGCATCTAAGGTGATATAATAACAGTCGCTGGACATTTTTATCATATAATTAAACCATTTAATTAATTTTTTCATTCAAAAATTACTCCTTTACATATACCGTATCTGCTTTAAAAGTATCAAATTTACTATTTAATTATCCAATAATTAATATTTTACAACATTAACAAATAATATAGTCTTTTATCTCTCTGATTCAAACCAAAATTTGAAATTTTTTTGACTAAAAATATAGTTTTGATTAGTTTGACTGTGAAACTTGAAAATTAAAAAGTGTTAATATCTCGAAATGTCAAAAATTCAAGATGCGCCCTTTGTGCTTAGGCAGTATAAAATGGATAATACTCTAGTGAATTTTAAACAAATGAAATTTCAGCTAGGGATCAAATGCGAAAATCCAAATCAGGGCCTGATATATTCAAATAAGGCTAACCCTAAGAGGGTATTGTAAATCAGGGCCGGAACAACCCCACATCAGATTGCCCTAATAAGGCTAGCCCTGTCCCTAATGACCAGGACCTGATCACGCCCTATCTGTACTCAGGCTTTCCCTAACTAATTTCTGCTCGTGCAGATGCGGATGTCATTGGTTCGACTTCACCTTCGTGAATGCTCTCTAAAATGATTTTGGAGTAAGAACAATTTTTATAAAATAAATAATAATTTTCAAAAATTGTTGTATATTATTCAATAATATTACAATATTATTATATTTAATTCTGCATGAAAAACAGTAGAAAGTTATTATTGCATTTAGAAAAGCTCAGATTGTTGTTAAAAATGTCTACAGAAACACCCGGATTTCACGGCAAAGGTTTTTTACGGTTTTGTAAAAATCAACAAAAACTCGGGTAACCGGTTTCGGTTTTTATCCGATTTACCCTATGTATGAGTGATATCCTCGTGTTCCAGGAATTGTTTTTAAAATGGCGTATCTATCAGCTAGTTGATTTCGTTTTGCAATGTAACCTACCTCCGTTACATAGAAAAAATGCCTGTTATCTTGAAAATTGCCCTGCTCAGTTATATAACTCCAGAGGTGTTAATATAATTTTGTCGTATTCTTTCTTAAGACTCGCTCTAGCTGCTTTTCTTTTTACTGTTCCTCCAATTCCATCACAAGGTCCCTTTACCGTGCGATGTTGCATGAAAATGCCAGTCACCTGCTATTTTGTAGTCATTCAAATGATGCAGGGTCGTAGAAAAATTCTTTTTATTTTTATATTGTAAAGCAGCGCTATCAGAAATATAAATCATTTTTGAAACTTTTTGAAATTTTGTTTTTAAAAAATCAATTAAGTTATCTATGAAGAGGTTCACATCAACGCTGTCATGTGTAAGGCAATCCGATATTATAATGAAATTGGTATGTTCTAATTTTTCATATGCATCCGTGTAATATATTACGAAAGGATGAATTGTTGCTTGTTTATTGTTCCAATGGTAACCTTGCGCTTCGTTTTGTATTACGAACGAGTAATTTTCTGCAAAATCGCAACTCACAAAAAATTCGCAAAACACAAAACACACTACACAAAAAATTGGATTATTTATATTTCTGATGGCGCTGCTTCACAATATAAAAATAAAAAGAATTTTGCTACGATCCTGCATCATTTGAATGACTACAAAATAGCAAGTGAGTGGCATTTTCAAGCAACATCGCACGGTAAAAGACCTTGTGATGGAATTGGAGGAACAGTAAAAAGAAAAGCAGCTAGAGCGAGTCTTAAGAAAGAATACGACAAAGTTATATCAACACCTCTGGAGTTATGTAACTGAGCAGCAGCTCCAGGCAATTTTCAAGATAACATGCATTTTTTCTATGTAACGGAGGCAAGTTACATTGCAAAACGAAATCAACTAGCTGATAGATACGCCAATTTAAAAACAATTCCTGGAACACGAGGATATCACTCATACATTCCTACAAATGATGGATCAATCTTAGCTAGACGTTATTCTAACTCTACGGAATTTAGTAATGTAAAATTAAATAAATGATAAAAAATGTGTAAAATATTTATTTTGAGTTAAAATTAAAAATTTATTATAAAAATATAGATGTAAATCCAAAAAAACTGTTAATTTTTTAACTCAACTTTTTTTTATGATGAAAAATTTTATGGCGTGTTGCAATAAAATTAATAAAAAAAATATAAATTTTCCCCTCCTGAATTTTTTATATAATGTTAGTAACATATGCACCTTTCACATATTAAAAAATCAAAAATTTAAAAAATATGCATTTCTAGAAAATCGAATTTGAATTTTTTACCGTTATTTTTCGAAATGAAAACGTTCAAGGTCATATGATGTGAATTATTATTTTGATCAGCTCTGTTCAATACCTCAATTTTGAGCTATATAACATTAAAATCAGTTCAGTAGTTTTGACTGTAGAGCCATTTCAACACACCAGGGTCGAGCAATTTCTTGATTTTTCAACACCCTGTATCTTAAGACAGGGTTAAAAAAAAACTAAAAACGCAGAAAATTTTTTTTATTGATGTCAACGAATTCCAATACCTATATATACAAAATTAAAACCTCATTTCCAAAATTGCATGTTTTTTGCTGATTTCGCGTGTTTTTCACCAATAATATTGGACGTACGTTTTATTTAAATCCAGACAACGGAAAAAAATTCAATGATGTCCCGGTTTTGTACAATGTGTAAAATTCATCCTTAAGTTCATTATTTTGGACCGATGTTCAAGATCCGAAATCATAACCATCATATAATTGACTAAATGAAAATTAATCACAGATTTTGTTCAATTAGTCCCATATCTTCTTTTGTATTACAATTAAAAAATGGAGTTGATTAAAATAAATTCCATTTTGTTTTATTTTGTCAAAGCAATACACTTATGTATTTGACAAATGATTTCTTTATTGCAATATTGCAATGTTATTAAATATTTTTGTCTTATTAAATTTTATCATTAATATTATAAAACTAAAAACAAACAGGATGAGGATGTATACCTATAAACATTTGCAAAACTATACCCATACAAGGTTGTACAACTGGTCCAGTAATGGTCCATTACTGGCAGCCAGTAATGCAGCAATGGGCGAGTACTGGCAACCACGACTGGGCCATTAACATAATTTTTCTGGATGATAACTTCGGACAATAAATGGTTGCCATTCTTGGGCCAAATACTGGCAACCATGACTGAGCCGTTAAAAAAAATATACATTATTATCATATGTAAATTTAAATAAATTAAATACAGACTAATTTAAAATAAAATAAAAATGACGGAAAAAATTCAAAACTCTCCATACAACACCGCCCTGACCTGACTCCGCCATTAAAAAAAATATAAAATAATATTTTTTATACATAAATTTAAATAAATTATTTACAAAAAATAAAATAGAAATGAAAATAAATTAAAACATATACCAACCTTTTCTTTATTACCATAGTCTTTCAACCGAAGAGGCGATAACTAAACTATATGTGAAATTTTTCAAACTATGTATCTCTAAAAGGGATAATGCTCTAGTGAAATTTAAAAAAAATGACAGATCGGCAAATTCATGGCTACAGTACTGGCCCAATAACAATAGCCAAGTAATATTTGCCATTCATGGGCCAGTGCTTGGCCATTCAAAGGTAACAATATACTGGCTATTTTCTGTAAACCATAGATTGGCCGATGATTGGTTCTAGTATTGGCCCAGTAACAATAGCCAAGTACTGTTAACCATTAATGGACCAGTGCTTGGCCGTATGTCAATGTCTGGCAAAACCTACTTGGGTAGTAATTGCATAACTACCATTTTATTCCACAGTAATTATTTATGTGTCCATTCGAAAACGATCCATTCCAATTTACGAGTTTCAAGATAAAAAAAATTAATTTGAGATTATTCACAAACATGGTGATTTGATTGTTTATTGGTTTCCTTAGGTGTTTGCAATTAATTTTTTTTTTTTTATTCAATATTAGGCATGTTTAGTGTTAATTATAATAAATTATAAATTAACGTCTCTGAATATCCGAAGATACCATGCCCAACTAGGGATTGGGATTAAGTTTGAATATTTATTCAGTTTCTTTAAGAAAATTATGGACGCTAACTTTGAAATTTTAAGTATTAAAGCTATCAGGAAAAACCCATGAGGGTAAGGCATTCCATAAATGAGAGACTCTGTTGAAAAAATCATGCTGAAAGGCAACAGTTCTGCACTTTTTTATATGAACTGAAAAAGGATGGGCCACAAAATTTGCTCTGGTGTTACGCGATAGGTTTGCTAGTTCAGGTAAAATAGATTTGATCTCATTGGAAGTTTGTTCATCCATAACGTACTTATAGAAAATTGTTAGATCAGCAACATTTCGTCTGTGTTGCAAGGAATCAAGCTCATTAGTAAGAGTTGAGTTGCCAATCAGTTTAACAGCTCTACGCTGAACAGAGTCAAGACACTTTAAACTACTAATATATGCGCCACCCCAGATGTGAGAGCAGTACTCCATACAGGGACGAATAAATGATTTAAATATTAATAGAAGCTGTTCGCTATTGAAAAATTTACGACATCGTCCCAAAAAGCCCAATTTTTGAACAGCGTTCTTAGCTAGGTTAAAAATATGAGAATTCCATTTCATATTGTTTTCAACTTCTACTCCTAGAAGTCTTACAGATTCTTTCTCCACAAGATCTTTGGAGTCAAACTTTAAAGGAAACGGATTAGGTGCGGACAGTCTATAAAAATGGCAAACCTGTGTTTTACTCGTATTAAATTCAACACTGTTAATAAAACCCCAATCTATGATTGTCGTTAGATCATCGTTTAAGGAATTTATCAAATTTGACATACAGTTATTCAGCGCTGATAGAGAATGTATATAAGACATTTCATGTGATGCATGAAGTGTGCTATCATCAGCAAAACTGTGAATAGGATTAATAGTTGAATTCAACAAATCGTTAATATAAATAAGAAAAAGAGTTGGTGATAAGGCAGAACCCTGAGGAACGCCTGCATTAGTTGAAAAAATTTCTGATGAGAAACCATCAACATTGACCCAAAATTTTCGTTCGGCGGAATACGATCTGGTCCAGAAGCTTTGTTAGTGTTAATTTGTAAAAGCATTTTCCGAATAATGTTTTTACGAAAAATTATACGCATCATTTTATGAGAAGCTCTAGGAATTGGTTTAGGTGAGAAATTGGGTTCTTTTAGTGTAAAATTTTTAGAGAAATAATATCCAAGAGGATTAGCTTTTTCTTTTGGGTCAATGACAGGCATATCACTATCAATAAGAAGAGGTAGAGAAGACTTACAAAAATTACCTTGGACTGCCTTAACAGTTTTAAAGAAATTGCGTGAACCAGTTGGGTGTTCAGCAAATTTAGACGCTTTTTTTCTATTAAAGAGATTCTTTTCTGTATCTATTAGTCGCCTACAAATATTTCTCTCAATACGGTACTGTCTAAGGTTTTCATCAGTTTTGTTTAGATTAAACTGACGAAAAGCCCTTTTCTTAACTTTAATTGCTTTTTTGCATTTATTTGAAAACCAAAAATCAGTCTTTGGGATGGTCAATCTATTAGGAATATATCTGCGCATACCCTCGAGAACACTTTTAGAAAAATTTAAAGCCGCTATGTTTGGGTCTTGATCAGTAAGACAATTATTTTTCCATGGAAACCATTTGAAAAAAGCTCGTAAACCCTGCCAATCCGCCGCTTTATAGTCCCAAACCAGACAGGGGTTGGCTTTAAAAACTTTGGGAGTTGGGATATTTAATTGAGTGGAAATCAAATTATGATCTGAACCACCCAAAGGATCTGATACTTTAAATTGTACCAAGAAAGGATCATTTGTCAAGAACAAATCAAGTAGGTTACTACCTTGTCCAGAAATGTCAGGTACTCTCGTAGGCTGGTATAATTTGTGTATAATTATGATAAACAGCAAAAAGCTCAGCCTGCCTACCTATATCGTTAGTAGTAGAGCTGTGTATGAGCCATTCTTTATTGTGAACGTTAAAGTCACCAAGAACTATAAACTTTGCGTTAGGATACTCAGTCAATCTATCTATTTTTTCAGATAGATCATGAAACAAGTTGATATTCTCAGGTGAGTTAGGTGAACGATAAAGACCAAAGACAAACAACGTTTGATTAGAACAACAAATTTTAAGTGATACCATATTGTGGTATTTTGAATTTAATTCAAAATTTTTAATTCTAACGTATGGAATGGTGTTTCTGATATATACACAAACACCATGCTTAAAATAAAAAGAGGATTCCAGATCATAATGAGGACAAAGGTATTTACTACGATCTAGAGATACAGTTCGGTCACTGATTATCGTTTCAGTTAAGAAAAGAATGTCGGGGTTGAAACTTTCCAGATATTGATGAACCGAATGAAGATTGACATTTAATCCTCTTTGTTGACAAAATTTATTGATAATTTCGTCATTACAAATAAACAATTTATATTTAACCTTAAAATAAATTTTTAAACAAAATCAACACAAAACAACCAAATCGACAATATCTAAATTTATTTATTTATTTATTTATTTATTTCAATTTAAATACTAGCAAACGGAAATGTTTCCAATAACATGCTAGTTATATAAGTAATACAAATTAAAGACAATATTTAAAAAATTATATAAAAAATTACAGTAAAAAGTTTAAATTTAAAAGTAATAATTAAAGACAATATTTAAAAATAATATAAAAAATTACAATAAATAGTTTTAATTTAGTTTATAAAAAGATAATTTTAATGTAAAGAAGAAGAATATTTAACACAAGATAAAATAAATAATATTAGAATTTAAAATATATAAGAAAATAATGTTAATTTAATTTAATTTAACAATTTGTAAAAGACTTCTTTTAAACTGGACTAAGTTGGAGCAAAACAAATTGATTTGATTAAATTTAACGTTGTGGCTGTACTGTAATCTAATTAACGGTGAATGAACTCTTAGATTAGTTAGAAAAGTATTATAATACAGAGTGTACGAATACCTAGTATTATAACAAGGTGTGGTATTCAAACGAATTAGACTAGCCAAATCTGATTCTATACTATGGTTAAGAATTTTATAAAGGGTTGTTTGATCAGCAATTGTACGTCTCTGTTCCAATGATAATAGATTATATCGTTTTAGTCTATCTTTATATGGTTGATATGGGAAGCTTAATTTAAAGTTCAGAAATCTAGTAAACTTCTTTTGAACCCTCTCAATATTATCAATATGAGTTTGATATTTTGGATTCCAGACTGGCGAAATATATTCTAATGAAGAACAAACTATAGAATTAAAAATTGTAATAAGTGTTTTAGACGAACGAAAATTTGAACACACTCGCATAACAAAACCAAGCATTTTGAAAGCTTTGTTAACAATGTCTTGAATATGTATATTAAATTTTAATTTGTTATCCATAATAATGCCTAAATCACGAATACTTTGTTTTTCACATAGAGTTACATTGTTAATATTATAAATGAATTGTAATTGAAAAGATCTGGGCTTAAGCTTAAAGGTAAAAGATTTATTAATGTTGAGATATAGATCGTTACTTTTGCACCACTCATATATTTTAATAAGATTATTTTGAAGCACTATACAGTCAGCTATGGATTTGATTGATTTAAATATTTTCAAATCATCAGCAAAAAGTAGTGCTTTGCAATCCAAACGTAAGCAAATATCATTAATAAACAAAATAAACAATAAAGGTCCCAAGATTGAACCTTGTGGTACACCCGAATGAGGACAGAAAGAAAATGATTCATAGTCATTAATGCATACAAATTGAGATCTTTGTTTTAGATAAGATTCAACCCACCTGATAAACTTTATATTCAGACCGAAATTACGTAATTTTTGAAGGAGAATATTATGGTTAACTTTATCAAAGGCCTTTGAAAAATCCATATATATGACATCAACACCAGCACCAGAGTCAAGCGATTCATAAATATATTCCGTATAGTTAAGCATATTAGTAAGAGTTGACCTACTCTTAAAAAACCCGTGTTGGTTTTTAATAATATTAATATTAGTAAACTCAAACAGTTTATTGTGAACAATTCTTTCGAAAATTTTGCTGAAACAATTCAATGTTGCAATTGGTCTATAATTTTCTACATCAGTACTGTCACCAGTTTTCAAAATTGGAATGATTTTAGCTATTTTCCATCTAATAGGAAAAACATCATTTTGAAAAGACTTATTAAATAGAATTGTTAATGGCTGACAGATCAATGCAGAAGTGTTTTTTAAGAAAATAGGAGGAATTAGATCAGCTCCAAAACCTTTATTTAGATCAAGTTTATTTAATACCGCTAGTACTTCTTCTTCCGTTACAGAAAATAAAGAATCTTCCAAAGAGATATCACTTGTTGCAAATGTTGGTGTGGAATAAAGAGGGGTACTGGTGTACACAGATTGAAAATATGTCGCAAAAAGATCACAAATTCCTTTGGTTGAACTTTCTACATTGTTTTTAAAACGCATTGACGCTGGGATAGCATTAGTTTTTTTTAATTTTTTTGTAAAAGACCAAAACTTTTTAGGATCTGACGAAATGGAACTTTCAATATCACTTAAATAATTTGCATAACACACATTAATTTCCCTTTTAACAGAGCTCCGCAAAGAAGAAAACATATTGTAATAATCAAGATCACCAGTTTTTTTAAACTTTCTATGAATTAGATTTTTAAATTCAATCATTTTTAACAAACTTTTTGAATACCAGATGGGATATTTACTAGATTTAATTTTGAGTTTAGGGACAAATTGATTGATTAACTGATAAAGAACATCATAAAAAGCATCAACTGACTGATCAACATCTTTATTGCCAAACATGTGACACTAATTAATTTCAGATAGAGCTACGTTAATTTCAGCATAATTTCCTTTGTAAAAATTAAAGCGTACAGATTCATCGGCTTTTAAGAGATCAAATTTTTTAAGATTTATTGAAATTTCAATTGGTGGATGATGTTGATCAATTTTTGATAACACATCCGTAGGATTGCTTACCGTAACATTGCTTACATGCAAATTGGATAAAACCAGGTCTAAAATCCGATTAGATTTGTTAGTTAAATGATTGAATTGGGTAACATCAGTGAAACTCAATGTTTCGATAAGTGCTTGAGCTGGTCTAGTGACACTTAAAAGGCTTGGTTCCAAGATATCAGCAACAAATGACCACTTAATGTTAGGTATATTGAAGTCACCAACAATAAGAAAGTTAGAATCAATTTTGTGTGTATTTATAATAGAGTTGATATTTTCAAAATAACCATCATAATCCAAGATAGTTGCATTAGGATAAATATAAGGTACGTTCAAATATAATTTTTTGTGTTTAAACTTAAGACATACCCATATCTCCTCCAAATAAACTTCCCATAATGGTAACCGAAATCTTTGAAACTTGGAATTAATTGCTATCAAACAACCCCCACCATCTTTTTTATTAGGAAAAAGATTAAGATCTCTATCCCTTCTATAAACAGTGTATTGATTAGAAAATAGTTCATTTTCAGATATGTTATCATTTAGGTATGTTTCAGTAAGACATATTACATCATAATTAGACGCAAGTAAGTTTTTAAAAAAATCGTTTGTTTTGGCAATTCTAACAGCTGGATAACTCGATACTATGTCTAAGTTTACTGTCAAAATTGCCAATCCCGACAAGGGCTTAAAAGTTGTTAAAACACATAAAAATTCGAAAAACCCAGATTTAAACACAGACCAAACCTGAGAGAAAACGAAACTAGAGAGAAATACAAGACCTGAGACGAAAAAATGACAACAGAAAAATTTGCTTGCAATAAACAAACCAACAATCAAACCAACGTAAATACAATTAACGTAAATACAATTAACGTAAATACAATTAACAATTAATGTAACGCTAATACAATTAATTTATTTGAGTAGAGAGAAAAGAAAAACCCCAATTGTATTCGAATTATTCACAAAATCTAAATTGACCGAACTACAAACCAAAACTTAAGTTTATGTCTAACTCTTAGAATAGCAGTCAAATCAATTCAAGCTTTGAAATCGAAATTAAATTTTTAAGTCAAATACATCAAAACGTAATGTAACGCATTTACGTAACTAATAAAAACTTTTGTAAATAGGTCTTCTAAGATCAAGGAAACAAAAATAATACAAAAAATTTTACGTGTATACTGTTAACACAGCAAGAAAATTATGTCACTAAACTAAATTCACCAAAATCTTTTAAGGAAAAATATATTATAATAAAGTAAAACTTATCTGAAAAAACTTCTTAATTTTTCTTTATAATGCTTATCTTATCCAAAATGTTTATCCGTTTATAATAATTATCAATTTGTGTTTTCAATAAGTTTTCAAATTTGAAAACCGTCTCATTCGTTATTTCGAAAATGTAGTTTCCTCAAAACTAAAATTCTTTGATTTTCTTATCTTTTACCTAAAAATAAAAAAGACAAAAATTATCAATTATTAAATTTATTTACCCTAAATTAAAAAATGTAATAAAATAAAAAAGAAAATTAATTTTTTATTTTAAATTTGTATTTTGCAAAAATAAAACACAGCCGCTCTGTTTGACAGCTAGCCTACTTGAAATGTAAAACATATTAGGTAGTAAAGTTAAGCTGATATTTTAGAAATAATTTTGGAATAGAGACATAATTTTGGAATAGAACAGAACTCAAGGGTGCCACCCTATTGACACAGGGGGCCACATTATCGACGGAGAAAACTTTTCCTATACATTATTCAGCATATGCGTTTTCAAACCGGGTCGTTAATGAATCATTCTTGCATACTAAATAATGTACCGTAAAAGAAAACGGTTAATATGGAATCAATAGGAATATTCAAAGCTATTGAGTAATTGTGGTGATGGTGTTCAATGCTCAACATGTTGATTCACTAAAAAAAAAAAGAAATACACACATATTTTTAAAATTTTATTTTACGCAATAACTAAAAAATTTTACAAAATTGAATAGATCCTTTTTGAACCAATAAGACACATTTATAAGTTATCACAATTTATAAATTAAAATTAAATGGATAACCTGTCTAAAATGGTTTCTAAGTAATTTATCGTTGAAAACATTATGATGGTTTGTTTGATGGTCACATCAAAACGGGTAACACCCGGGCGAAATTATTTTAAGAAATGGTACTGCATATAGCCATATCTGTGAGGCTTGTTCTCAACATTTTTATATTGTCATATTAGAATGCAAATCTTACAACATGTTTCCCTCAGGGTGATGCAATCTTAAACGGTCGACTTGATGTTCTTAGTTGGTAGGGATATCAATGGTGTGTTTTTTATCAAAAAAATTGCAAAACCTCAAGATTCAAGGTAAATAGAATAACATTTAGAAAACCTAATTAACATGTCACAACCGTAACAAAAAGTAACCTTTCAATTATAATAAAACAGATTCTGTATTCAGTATTGTTTTGTAAAATGTGTTATATAATCAAAAGTGATACTGACTATGTGTGCAACCATAATATAAACAAAAAAGTTATTTTGCCCAGTTATTACTATTTTAAATTAGCGTTATGGCTGTGACACACATGGTGTTGCGGTTGTGGCACAAAATGTTCTGGTTGTGACATGTTATTATTGTTGCTAGTGTTTACACTATAAAATATAGGGTAGAAAATAGTTTCCATTATAAAGAACATTTACCCAATGTAAAAACATTCACTCCATATGAAAAAAAATTATAAAAATTCAATTAAAAACACAAAACTAATTTTTTGCATATGGCAATGTTCTTGGGTACTGTGATTACGTGAAAAATGGCAAAATTTGCGTTCAGTACTTAAGAAAATAAGATGTTCAGTTGTCGTATTATGTTTTTTTTACTAATGTTGGTTTTGGCACTGATGTTGGAATAGAACAGATTAAATGCTAATTGCCGATCCATAAAGAAGTTCGGGGAAAATTGTATTTTAAAGATACCAAGGCTTTAAATTTAGTGCTTCCATTACATTGTAATGTATGAGTATTGTAGTTGAAATTTGATAGAATTTTTGTCAGTTAACATAATTCAAAAGGGGAAAAGCACTCATTTCGTTAAAATGGAATATTTGTTGTAACGGGAATTCACTGTACACTTTTGTTTGTTATAAAAATAATGCCAATTCATTTGTTTTTATTTGCTTAAAAGTTTCTCACGTGTGGGTTACATAATCTCTATAACAAATGCTGAATTTCCAATTATTTTTGTACAATGTCACAACCGTAACGCACCTGTCACAACCGTAACAAATTTGTAATATTTATTTTCTAAGGGACGAAGAGAGACAAACTTCTGAATTCATCTCCAAATAGTTAAATATATATCTGTTGTGACAATTACATTTTTTTCATTTTTGTATTTTTCTTAACGGAGGACAAAACGTGAAATGATCATCGGGAGAAAAAAAACGTGTCACAAATTGTGTCACAACCGTAACAACAGCAAACTAATATTTTGCAATAAGTACAAGACTAAATGTCAATAAGTGAAGGTTCTATAATTGTAGCTTTAGGTGAATGTTATACCCCAAAAATTGTTCATAAGGTTTTTATAAGACAGAGTGGCTGGAATTACCTGATAAGGCTGTACTTTGTGTCACAACCGTAACCAGGATTCGCTCATATATAAAGTATTAAAACTTTCCTTTCTCAGAAGTGGGAACAGAAATGTCAAAGTTACGAGCTATAACTTTCTTAAAAATAAATGTGTATGTCCCAGTTCCAAAAGGGATTGTTTTCGGCGATATTATTTATCATTAACACCAACTATTTTCAACCAGTTGCTAATCTCAATATTGCTTATTGATATACCGAAGTCATTCAATTTAAAGGTAAACGAGTAGCTGCTTGAAATGTTTGACGTGGAATATCTTTTAAATGTGGTAACTTAATGTATGATTGTCAGTTTCTCGCTTTTAGGCAGAGTTAAAAAAAATCTTCCCATCTACTCTTACTCTTAATCCTAAAAGAATTTTGATTTTACTTCCTTCATTTCTTCATTCTTTAACGATTCATTCATTCATTCTTTAACAAAAAATATTTTGTACAAGACTTACTCTTTGAATTGTGAATAAATATACTTCATTGTATAAAGACTTACTCGTCACAAAAAAAAATTACTTAGGCCGCAATTAGACTATTGCAGAACTCTGCAATATTTCTGCAATGGTAGTGTGTAAAATATTCATTGCAGAAAAGTTTGGCAATGAACTCATTGCAAAACATTGCTATGACTCATTGCAATGTTTTGTAATGAGTTCATTGTCAAATTTTTCTGCAATGAATATTTTACACACTACCATTGCAGAAATATTGCAGAGTTCTGCAATAGTCTAATTGCGGCTTTACTCTCACTCAATCATAAAATTTAAATTTTCCAAAAGTCATCGATTTTTTTGCTGTTAAAAATGTAATATTTATTTCATTCTTCTATATCGGGCGTCTTCTATATATACTATTTATTTTTAATTTACATCCTCAAATCTAAATAAAATAAAAACAGTGAAAAACAGGCTTAAAAAAAGGCTCACGATATTGAGATCAAATTTGTTATTTAAACGAAGATCAATCATAAGCGAAAGAATAAACTAATAGTGTATTCTTTTCGGCTATACCGAACAAGTTCCACCACTGAATTATGGAATTTCGTGTTCTTTTGGAATGAATTTCAATACAAAAAAATAATTCGGTGTTAGAACTGTACTGAAATTTGTTCGTTACAGCCGATAAGAATACACAGAGAGTAAAAGAGGAATAAGTTTTATAAATTTTCATTAACTCACTCCTTATGGAATGAATATATAAATTTAAAGAGCGAGTTTTGTATCACTGCTTTTAGGTTCTATTGCTATTCCATATTTAACAAAAGTTAATTCTTGTCTCCACCAAATAAAATTTTTTTTTTCTTTTCTATGATGTTTTGATAAATATAATCAAACTATTATTTGCTTATAATGTCCATCAAATAATAGCCGTATTTTATTTGCCAAATCACACTAACAATTTCATGTATCCAAATCCAAATCCAAATCTGACAAAATAGTTGGTTTTGAAAAGTCGGAATTGTATTTTAGTTCGCCTACTCAACACGTACTTCGCTACCCATCAGTTTTTATTTCTAAAAGTTGTCAGAATTTCAAAATTTTCAATTTTTGACGTCTTGAATTTATTAATATAAATGTAAATATGAATTTTTATAAAATTGATTTTTTGTTAAAATATTAGTTATTTGTATATTATTATAATGATGATTGTATATACATGTTTAAACTTTATTCTATTTTACAGCAGTTCGATAATATAAAACCTAGTTTGGTAATATAAATATAAAATATTATATAGTGATACATTAGAAAGGTAATTATACATTTTTGTTGGTGTCGAAAATAGTTTATTAATATAGTTAGTAGTGTTATAAAGTTGTTCAGCTCATTTTTAATGTTAAAACTCAAAAATGAAAATCATTGTCTCCCATCCATATTTATTTTTCTCATATAAAAGTTAGGTCAAACTAAAAATATTTAATATTTAATCAAAATTATTTAATATCTGTTTTTTTAGGGATATATCTTATGGATCCAGATAAACGAATATTATTACTGGTAAAAATTATTTGTTTAATACTTATAAGGATGTTAGGTAAAGTCTAACCCAGGTGTTCAACACAAACAAATATTAGGTTAGCATAATTCTCATATTTAATCTAAATACTTTTGTTATAGGCTATTGCTGAGGATTTTCTTGATTCCACAAGCAGTTCATCCTCGTCGTCTCAATCAAGCTCAAGTTCATCAACGAGTAGCAGTAGTAGTGAAAATGACACAACCCATGCTAAAGTATCGAACTTTCTTAAGATTGTATGTGAATATGGTGAGGCGGATTTTCGAGGTCATTTTAGATTATCCAGATCTCTGTGAATATTTTGATAGTAGGTATATACATTTTGATTAAAATATCTTTCTTATATATACCAATATTGTGAATATTTTAGAAGCATATTTATCATCTGCGGTTTTTCCAAGTTATAAAAGCGGACATAAAAATGTTGGTGCTCAAACAGAAGTTTATGTATTCTTATGGTATGTTGCCAATACAGTAACTTACAGGCAGCTAAGGAACATTTTTGAAATTTATAATAGCACAGCGTGGGCTATTGTTAATCGAATTTCGGCTTGGTTGGTATCGATAGGAGACCGTTTCATAAAATGGTCAAGATCTTCAGCAAAAATTGAAGGAATAACTTCTGGCTTTCAACAGATAAGAGGTATTCCTTGGGTGATAGGCGCTATAGATGGTACACATATACAGATAACAGCACCGTCTGACCAAACTCACGTATACTGCAACCGCAAAAAATATTGCAGTATCATTATGCAAGCAGTGGTTGACCATGAAAGAAGATTTATCGATATCCATTGCGGAGAACCTGGTTTGTACCATGATAGCAAAGTTCTGCGAAGATCGCTATTGTATCAAAAAGCCACAAATGAGCATGCAACGTCATTTCCAAATCAAACGTGTTTGATTGGTGATAGTGCATATATGCATCACAACGTTGGTTGGTTCTCCCTTTTAGGGATACGGAACGCCTAACTACACAACAGAAACGATGTAATCATCTACTTTCAGCAACAAGGATGGTCGTTGAAAATGTATTCGGTATATTAAAATTGCGTTTTAGGCGATTACTCCATTTTACTGAGCATTCCAACATAAATACGGTGATTAGTATTATTGCAATGGCATGTTGTGTTCTTCATAATTTATGCATTAACGAATATGATACGTGGACAGATATATGTGATGATCAAGAAAATGTGAATCCAACAGAAGAATCAAATTCACATACAAACAGTCAAAACAACGAGCAAGATCGTCGCTCAGAACTGTTTAACCATATGTTGGAATTAGGATTATTATAAAATATATAATTTTATTGGTTATTTAATTCTTGGTTATTTAATTCGTGTATTATTGGTTATTTAATTCGTGTAATGTATTGTTATTTAAATTCAATGTAATAAAGAATTTAACCGATGTATTAAAATTAAATAGTAAATAATATTAAACAAAATAAACCCTATAACTATTTCAAATTTTATTTTATTTAGTTTGTCCTAATATTTATTATTTTTTACGCAGTTCTTGCTTTTCCTCGTGCATCTTCTTTTTCTCCTCGTGTATTTTATCTTATTTTAAATTATTTAGAGTTTGTTGGTCTTCTTTTCTTTTTACAAGTATCAACTTGAACTCAAGCTTCCTATCTAGCAACCGCTCCTTTTCTGATTTTCTGATTCGCTTTTCCTTTGGCTCTAAATTTGACTCTGGATTTGGTTCTGAATTCGGCTCTGGAGCCTGAGAAGACAAAATCGAAGAATCGCTCTTCTTTGGACTTGAAACCAATTCACTAACACTGCTAGAACGTGGTATTTTCTGTCTTCCTATACCCAAGGATTGAGCCGAAGAATACGAATAACCCGATCGTAAATATTCCTGATCCAGGAACTTATCCATTAGCTCCATATATGGAACAATCAATGGGGCGGCACCACTACGATTGTTACTATCAACAACCGTTTTGTACGCTGATTTCAATGTTTTTATTTTATTTTTTATTTCATCAGACGTGTATAGTTTTTCCTGCAATTTAAGAGATAGAATCAAACAAATGAAATAAACAGTAGATTTTGGTTCAACCGAGACACCTGATGAAATTTCCTTTCGTACTACAAGCGCAACGTAGAAGCATTTTCGTTTCTTCATTTGACCATAATCTTCTTGTGGAGCTGAATTTGTGTAAGCAAAATTATTTAACGTAATTAACTGTTATTCGGATGTCTTTAATAAAAGTATTATTAACTACTACGGTCTTTTTAACATACCCTGAGCAAACTTTTCTTCCATTTTCAAACTTTAAATTAAATATTAGGTAATAAAACAAAATATAATACAACACAGAATAATGAATGGCTAAACTCAAAAACTTGATTAATTTTCACTTTAAATTAACACGTAGAACTATCAAATTATAACGATAGTAAAAAATTCAATCAGTTTGCTGATTTTTAAATTTTCTGAACAAGTACTGCCAACCTCCAGAAAACACTTGATATCCAAATCGAATTCTATGGTTCATTTTATTTGGAAATTGTGTTTTGGCAGTTCAATGCGAAATCCGATTGGGCAAATAAAATACTCCCCACATATTGAATAATAAATTCTTTTATTTAGGGACCCCCATCCCACACTACATCACTATTAGCTCTCTCTTTTTAATTGATGGGTGATTCAAAATTGGTTCTATGAACCACAGAATCATCCTAAATTGTCGTTCTCGAAAATTGGTAAGATTCTTAAATAATATAATTATAAATTAACAACCAAATTAAGCTAAAATGATTATGTTTGTGTTTATAATTGTTTAAAACTAAATAGTCTTATGTATTAATTATCATTGTAAATATAATTATATGAACGAAAAATAAAATTAAAAAAAAAACGTTGCTATATTGACATTTACGAGGAAAAAATCATTTTTATGTCCCTATGGTCTGGCAATATAAAGAGTCTACAACACAACTTTATTTAAATTATTTTTGTCAGTTTGTTCTTCTAGGATTCACAGAACCCTCGGCGAGCGAATTTTATTCGCACTTGAGCTATTTTTTTAATATTTAAAAGGTTAAAAAATAAAATAAAAAATCGGTATTTAACAAAATCGATATTTAAATATAATGTAAATATATGGTTATGAATTTATGATTCAAATTGAATTCACGATTAAATAATATCCCGACTAGCATTATGTAAGGGCTCAGATCTGGACTGGATACGGCTTTCCCTACTACTGATAGGGACCGTATCAGGCACACTGAACAGGTCCTGATCAGTAATGTAACGCCTCAAACTATCCAAAACCGGATCAGGCAGCCCTACTAGAACCGTACCATGACCCCATTTAAAATAGGGAATTTGCTCCTACATTCATTACAAAAAATAAAAAATTTACTATTATTTACAACAGAAAAAAAATGTTTATAATAATATTCTAACTTTATACTTACCTATATGTATTCATAACCCAGAGAAGCGATAACTAAAGTATATGTAAAATCTCGCAAACTATGTATATCTAAAATGGATAATACTCTAGTGAATTTTAACCAAATGAAATTTATTAAAATGAAATAGGCTCAAATCAGGACAAATAGGGCATACCTTATTTGAAAAATCAGATATGATTCGGATCCGGTGCTGGTCCGGCATTTACTACTAGGGATGAGATAGGTTTTCGAAATCCGGGCCGGATCAGAACAAATACGGCACACCCTAGTAGTGAAATCAGGTATGATTTATAATAGGGGCCGGAGACAAATGCCCTATTAGGATTTATCTTATTACACCCTGATCCGGCCCGGATCTAAATAGGGCGTACCTGAAGAAATTGCTAGTCGGGATGGACATACACAAAATAACTACTGTTATTATGAAATAAGGGATCTGATAAAGACCATTAGGTTTTTACTATAGTAAATTGAAATGTAAATTCCATGTAAGTGTACATATGTTACATGGAATGGCTATTATCCCATCGATATTACCCACCCCCCCCCCCCCTCCCCTGCGTACGCCACTGCTGTTTAATATGACAACTTAATCATCAATATCATTTTGATGAGACAATGAGTTTGTTTATCAAATTTAATAATAAATAATTTCACAAAATAATTTTGTGGACATCACTTATTATTATTCAAATGTAATCTATGAAAAATCGCCAAATATATGCAAGTGCAACAAGTAAAAATTATTAAGATAGTTAGATCGTTTAATCGTGTGATTTTATTTTATGCTTTTATTATAAAGAAAAATGAAAGTGAAAATTCTTGTATTTTTCTTCAAATATCGTGGCGTATGAAATATGAAAATGAAAGTCATTTGAATTTATTTCCTTAGTACTGAAGAGGTTTGACAAGATTTTATTTCTATGTTTATTTAACAACAAAAACATGTATTTTATTTTATTCAAAAAATAATTAATGATTGCACATTTCTAACAATTAAAAGAAATAATTTTTATTTATAATAAACAGTAACATACTATTGAGATGGTGCGCCATATTCTTGACTCGGTGGTGCTGGTGGTGCACCATAATCACCCGATGGGGCTGGAGCAATACTTTCTGGATATCCCTCTTGTTTTTGGGTTTTATAACGAATAAAATAAACTTCAGGTTTTGATGGTTGAGTTGAAGCTGGTGTAGGTATAACAACATCTGGTTGATCGTCAGGTCTTTTAACCAAAACATAGACTAATGTTTTTTCTTCATTTTGGGGAGCAAGCGGTATTAAAGGAGCTGTTGGTACTGGTGCCGTTGGGGCTTTAATAAATACAATTTTATAATGTTTTTGTGGTGGAGCTACACTTATTGGTTTTCTAAATTTAAATCATAAAATAATTAGTTGCATTGTTAAATAATTGGTTAGTTGAATACTTGAATACATGAAGAAAATATAATTACCTGGGTGCAATATATTCTGGTTCTGGTGGTGGAACATGTACGTAAACATGTTTATGAATTATTGGTTGTTGACTCGGCGGACCATATAGTGATGAAGCAGCACCAAAACTATTTGTTGAGATTTGAGGTTGTATTGATTGGGCTGATGGTGATCCATAAGATGTACTTGGTCCTGATGGTGTTCCATAGCTAGTGCTAGGAATTGATGATGGTAAACTATAGCTTGGTCCAGGGGATAATGGTATTTGTGGTCCATTGTATGAATATCCGGATGATGATGAAACAGGAGGCTCAGGACGACCAAGTACAATCGTAACAAAGCTTACTATCTTTTGTAAATAAATATTTATCCATAATTTTCCATCAATAGTTAAGGAAAATAGCTTACCAAAATTGTTTTCATTTTAATAAATTAATATCCAAATAGTTTTATTTATAACAACACAATCACTAAGAAGTATTCGACTTTACTGTAATTTAACATAGAAAAAGATGCACATTTATATCTAAGTTTAATGAAGATTTTGATATAAATTAAATGGGGGATCAGATGGAGGGAGTATTTTACACTTTTCTGAAAAATTTTGATAGTTCAAATGTTACTTGATTGAAAATTATGATTTCAACATTGTAAATATACAAAACTGGTCAACTTGTTTTTTGGGAACAAGAAATAATTATATGTTTTCTGACTTCTACAAATAATGAAATTCAATGAAAGTTTGTATCGAATACAGTCATTTCCTAATATTAATATGTTGTGGTTATTTGTGCTGAAAATTGGTAGTAAACATTCCAAAAAAGTTATTCTGCAACATCGTTGTAGTGACGAAATGTTAATAATTCCCATAGTTACGTCAGAGCTAAGTATAATTTATTCACCACAAAAACAGATGTTATAAAATTAAAAAAAATTTTATTTATTAAAATCCGTGACAAAGAATATAATTGTAACAATTTATAGTAATTAAATTTATATTTAGTGTAAAACTCTTTATCTAAGATAGAAACACAATAATAATTGTTATTATAATTACACATCGTATATAAAATAATATAAAAAAGAAGGCTTTTAATTATCTTATTATAAAATCAATTAAAACTATAATAGAAATGATAAAAAGATTTTTTGATGAATCCGCGATCCACATCGTTTACTTTTCCGGAATCTTTTGTATTGTCTTTGAAATAAAAATTATAATAATTGAAATGATTTTATTCGAAGTAAATGTATGAAAGTATAAAAAATTCGTTTTTTGGTTTTGAAACATACCGTTTGTGTGACTGCTATCACCATGCTATATATTTATCTGTCAGGTAGTTATAACTTAAGGTAACCAGACGCCCTGATTTTTAACAATTTGTCTCACGTCCGGCAATGTTTTAAAAAATCCTGATTTTTGTAAAAAATGCAAGACAAGCTGGGAAACGACGGAGAACGGAAAGGAATATACGGTTTTAGCAAATACCACAATACAAATGAAGAACAAAATGGTTTGAAACATATTATCATTTTGAAACGAACCATGTTTCATACAATAATAAATTTCATACATAACCATTTTTCATACAAATATAGTGGCATATATGGTTTCCCTACCAGGAACTAATGCTGTAACTGGAAACGTTTTTACTACGGTACATAAAAAGTGGAGATCAGAAAAATCACAATTAAGTGTTAAGACTTTGAAAGTCGTTTTATATGTTAAATATAATTTAACAAATTATTGTCAAACATTTCATGACCTCTTAAACAACCACAGCAATCTGTTAAACAAAATTCACCAATTCATCGAATGGTTTTGATATTGATAAATCCTTAGATCGTAAAATGGAATAGAAGTTCATATTATCGAAATCTCTTAACTTCAGTTCTTCAATTTGTTGTAGAACTGAATCGCAAGCACTTTTGGAAGCTTCTCTTTCACTGATTTTTTAACTGGTTTCATTTTCTTTATAAAATATTGACACTATCGTTAGGTGTTTCCCATGACTGCAACATAGCTGTTGGAAAGCTTAAGATATTTTGCCGTATTTCAACATTACACTGGCTCATCGCTTGTAGTGAAAACAATATCTGGCACATAATTTTCGTAGGCTTTTCAGCTGGATATGAGCCTTCAATTCGCATCAATTTTAGGTTTTCCGATTTCCCATTAATATAATACAAATGTACGTTCAAATATCCATGCTTGCGGAAGTTTATCAACTCATCAATTGCTATGATAACATTTAAAAGCTTTCATTTTGATGATCTTAGGTTATTTTGCCATAGAAATAGAAATAGGTTTTTCCCAATACATTTATAACAAATAATAATATTATCCTAAACTCGTATTTAAAAAATACTTAAAATAATAATAGTGAATGATTTATGGTGGTTTGTTAAATCTCGAGATTCTCGACAATTTTTCTCTAGAAATGGGAATCTCGAAAATGTGGAAATATCATTTCTCGAGAATCCGAGAGTTCAAAATTATAATTCTCTCTCGAGAATCTCGAGACCGGATTTCTCGAGCAGAAACTCTAGGCTATACCGATTTCATCAAATTTGTTTTTGTTTGATAGATGATTAATTAGTCGTTTGAAAAAAAATTAATTTATTGTTTTTATAATTAATTTTTAAATAAAAATATTAAAAAAACTTTTTTAAAGTTGGCGCTAGGGTCAAAGATCAATTGGAATTTAATTAATTTTTTTTCGGAAAATAGTTCTATCTCAACTATAAAATATATCAAATTAACAAAGAGGCTAAAATTTTTGTCCTTGAGATATTTAATTTTAAAGATTTTTAGTACGGTTAAATTCGAATTTTTCTTCATTTTTTCAAACAACTTCCATTGACAAAAATTTTTAAAATCAATTGAGTTTTAACTTTTTTTATTTTTTAAATATAGTTCTAACCTTCCTTTAAAATATATCAAATTTACAAAAAGGCGTTTTAGTCCGATTAAAATTCTAATTGTTCATTTTTTTCTCGAACTTCAGTGGTTAAAATGTTTTTATGATAAAAATTGTTCTGTACTAGAAATCTTTAAAATTAAATATCTCAAGAACACGAATTTTAGTCTCTTTGTTAACTTGATATATTTTAGAGTAAGGATAAAACTATTTTCAGAAAAAAATTTAATTAAATTCCAATTGATCTTTGACTCTAGCGCCATCTTTAAAAAAGTTTTTTAATATTTTTATTTAAAAATTAATTATAAAAACATTAAATTAATTATTTTTCAAACGACTAATTAATCATCTATCAAACAAAAAAAAGTTTGATAAAATCGGTATAGCGGATAGCCGTTCTTGAGCAATTTAATTTCAAAGTTACATCGGATTGGCTGAATTTGGCAGAATGTTGGGGTGCCCCCTATGCTCAAACTATGCACTTTAAAAATTTTTTAAAATAAGTCGTATTTTTTATTTTGTCCATACTACTTATATGCCAAGTTTCAGGAAAATCAAAAGTCAAGTTTGCACAACTCTGTCTAGAACACGTTTTTCATCTATATCTTCTTATATATTAATACGCTAACGCAAAATTTTGTGGAGCCCAAGGCTTTTTTATTCGAATTTTGATTGATTTCAAATTTTCAGTGCTAACTGATATTACTGTAACTTAGGTCAGGGATTGGGATTGGGATTTTTCGGATCATAAATAAAAAAGTTGTTATATACGAAAAACTTTTTATATACATATGCATTATAAGTTTGCATACATACAAAAACGAAATTAAAAATTTATTTTATTTTTTTATATTTTCTTTTTTATATATTAGCTTTCGAACAACGAACAACGAACAACAAAAACGAAACTTAAAAATTTATTTTCTTTTTTATATTTATTTTTTCTCAGTTTATTTATATCTTTAGAAGTAAATAAACGTACATTTATTTCATTTCGAAACGTAATTTCATTTCGAAGTTTTTCTTATGCGTGAGATAGGTTTTGAGTTAGATCGTGTTATCGTGTTATTTTTTTATATTTTCTTTGGTAGTGGGTAGTAATAAACGTATTGTATGCGTTCTAATAAAATTTCAGTGTATTTAATTTCAGTCGTCTTTTGTCTTTGTACATGGACGGTTTTCGATATTATTTCGATTATTTTGTTTATTGATATAAAGATATTTGATAATTGATATAAAGATATTTGATATTGATATAAAGATATTTTGTTTATTGATATAAAAATTGATATTATTTGTTTGATATTTTTGATATATATATATATATATATATATATATATATATATATATATATATATATATATATATATATATATATATATATATATATATATATATATATATATATATATATATATATATATATATATATATATATATATATATATATATATATATATATATATATATATATATATATATATATATATATATATATATATATATATATATATATATATATATATATATATATATATATATATATATATATATATATATATATACTAGGAGGGCCCGGCGTGCTTCGCTACGCTTATAAATAAAGTTTTTGCGTAGACCACGCTTATAAATAAAGTTTTTGCGTAGACATTTTGTTGACGTAGAAGCAATGATTTCAAAAGTGGTAATGAGAAATGCTAGCATATAATTTTTAATTTTTCTTTTTAAATATATGAATGAAAAATAATCAGAACTCTAGCTGATCAGTTCGGATATATGACAAATTAGCGATCAAATAAGTTTTCAAGTAAGCTTATTTGAACTCTAACTTATTTGATCGCTAATTTGTCATATATCCGAACCGATCAGCTAGAGTTCTGATTATTTTTCATTCATATATTTAAAAAGAAAAATTAAAAATTATATGCTAGCATTTCTCATTACCACTTTTTGAAATCATTGCTTCTACGTCAACAAAATGTCTACGCAAAAACTTTATTTATAAGCGTGGTCTACGCAAAAACTTTATTTATAAGCGTAGCGAAGCACGCTGGGCCCTCCTAGTAGTAATTATTATATTAATTTATATTATATTTTGTATATATATTAATCCAAATTCTTATATTACCTAATTTTCAATTGCTAAATAACTCACATATTAAAATAATTAAAGTAAAGTTTTCGGAAACAATTCACTCAAGCAAATTGTTTCCAAAAACCATACTTTAATATTAATATGACATTTGGTCGGGCATGGAAAATTTAGTAATGAAAAAATCTGAATTAATGTAATGATAATATAAATCAATATAATAATTAATATATACGGCGGATATCTGTCATTTAAGTTTACAATATTCCTACCACTGTGAATGATTTTTCGATGTAATAAATTACACTAGTTTGCAAGAAAAATCTCCCGAAATAAAACCCAACTTTTCTTATAGATTTTAACCTCCTGAACACGAATATCATATTCATTTTTTTAGGTTAGCTCTTGTTTTTGTGATATTCACGAAAAACCAATTTTTTTGGTGATCAAAAATGTTGTTTCGGTTTTTGGGTCTCATATTTTACAAAACAAACAAATTTAAAATATTAATGAAACAAATGCATAGTAATTATGCTAACAAATATTATGAGCTATATTTTGTAAAAATCCATTAAGGGTTCTGGAAGTTACAGTCGGAAAAAGTTGAAAAAATACGAAAAATTCACATTTTTTAAAAATTGTTCCATTTTCAACACCACAAATTTTGAACAAATAAAGACATTAATTTTTTTTAATTTCTTGAAGCCTATAGGAGCATCAATTTTTTTTTTTTAAGCTAAAAAACAAGAATATTGGTACAGTTGGCACCAAGTTATTTAAGTTTTCCCAAAGAAAGTCAAAACTCAAAATTTGGAAAAAATAATATTTTACTTAATTTATTGTTTTATTATTTTGTAGGCTTATATTTATTATTTGAATATAATTGTAATGGGTATCGAACCTATTTTCTAAAATAAAACACATTAAAAACGTATTGACTTTAAAACTTTTAACAAATTCCCGAGCAGAAATTAGTTAGGGAAAGCCTGAATACAGTCAGGGCCTGATCAGGGTCAAATAGGGCAAGCCCTATTAGGGCAATCTGATGTGGGCCTGTTCCGGACCTGAATTAGAATACCCTTTTAGGGCAAACCTTATTTGGATACATCCGGCCCTGATTTGGTTTTTCGTATCTGACCCCTAGTTGGGCAATCTGATCCGGGCCTTAAACATAATGCCTTACTAGGGTTTGCTCTATTTAATTTTAGATGGAAAACTTGATCAGTGCCTGATCCGTTTGTCCCAATCAGGGCCTGATTAGGCAAAAGCGTTACACTCATGATCAGGGCCCTATCAAACTAGGGCTTACCTGATCAGGGCCGTATTTGAGCTCTAAGAAATTTCTGCTCGGGTTAAGAAACAAAATTGTGTTATTTCAAAATTTTATGCTTTACAGAAAGTTCACAAAGAAGGTGTTCCATGTCGTCCAATAGTTAGCTCCATTGGTTCTCCTACTTATAATTTATCTGTTCTTGTATCAGATATTTTAAAACCTAGTGTTGGTAATACATCCACTTTTGTTAAGAATTCCATAGATTTTCAAGAAAAATTAAAAAATATTATTATTCCCCCTGATCATATTTTGTTATCACTTGATGTAGCAGCACTTTTTACAAATATTGATAATATTTTGGCAATAATTTTGATTAAAGATTCTTGGCAAAAAATTAAGAGAAAGAGTGGAACTAAAATTAAAAAAGATCAGTTCTTAAAATGTATTCAATTTGTATTAAATAATTGTGAATTTAGTTTTAATGGTAAAATTTATAAACAGATTTTTGGTTCTCCAATGGGTTCCTGTAAGTTCGATTATTGCTAATTTTGTTATGGAATTTGTTGAAGATAAAATTTTAAGTTCTCTAAATTTCACCCCTATTATTTTTCTAAGATATGTAGATGATATTTTTACAATTATTCACAAAGATAATGTAAATGAATTGTTAAATGCATTTAACTTATTTAATGATCGACTAAAGTTCACATAGAGTTAGAAAATCAAAATCAGTTACATTTTAAGATGTTTTAGTTATTCGAAATCCAGATGGCTCTTTAATAACAGATTGGTATCATAAGCAAACTTGGTCTGAACGCTACCTAAATTTTAATTCTTGTCTTCCTTTCTCTTACAAAAGAAACACTATCCAAATTTTAACAGAGAAAATTATGATATTATCAGATAAAATTTTCCATTCAAAAAATTTTAATTTATTAAAATCTACTCTTAACAAAAATGGCTATCCGTATTATTTAATTAACAACACTATTTAAAACACAATTGCTAAACTTTCCAATCTAGCTGTTCCTTTAGTTTTATCAAATTCTCCTGTTGATTTAGACAATAACACATTTAAATATGTTTCTATTCCTTACGTTAAGTGTTTATTTGAAAAAATTCAAAATTTATTAAAACCGTATAATATTAAAATTGTTGGCAGAAGTGACATTAATTTTTATAAGTTATTCTTCACAAAATTAAAAGACAAAGTTCCTCTTGGTAAACAATCTGATTTAGTATATAAAATTTTTTGTGAATGTGAAGCTTCTTATATTGGGCAAACTAAACAGTGGCTTGAGAAACGTGTTTACCAGCATTCTAAAACACGTAAATTCAGATATTAATTTAGTTGATGATGATAAAAATAGTGCTCTATCACATCATTTATGCAACATGCAACATAAAGTAAATTATGAAAATATTAAGATCTTAGCTAGGGAATCAAATTTACAAAAAAGGAAAATTTTGGAGATGATCTATATAAAGAAGAATCTTAATTGTTTAAATAAACAAAATGATTCTATTTATATTGGTAACTCCTATAATCAAGAGACGCGGTAGTGTCTCGCGCGCCATGTTTTGAAAAACACTACTAGTATATATACTGTGCACCGAATAGGTTTTAAAGGTTAAAATTTTCATTTCGAATAATTTGCATTTTTTCTACAACTGTATTCAAAGTTATCAATAAAAGTATATATTATTTAACTATATGTTTCTCATTAGTAAAAAGAAAGTCAGCATTCATGCTTTTTTCTGAAAGTTAATAAAATCAAAATTTTGCTTTCCCAAACTTTTAGTAAAATTAAAATAATTTTACAAATTTTTATACCACGTTGGCAGCATTGATAGAATGTAGTAATTTAGTATCATTTTGGCGAATTTTCAAAAGCCAACTAAATGTTCAGAATTGAAAAACACAAAATTATGCGAATTGAAATTTATTATCCCTCAATATTGGTAATATTTAACAACAGTTAAAAAACTTAAACACGAACCCAGATTAGTTTGAAAACGTATAGTTGCTTTCGATAAAGATAGTTGTTATGTATGTGTAGAGAAAACCCATCAAATGTTTTATTAATATATTAAATGGAAGTTGGTAATTAGAAAGATATTAGAAAAAATAATATAATTAGAATATGCTTTCAGTAAAAAGACCTATTATTGATGTGTTAAGAAAACGAAGTTGTGAAAACATGTATTTGGTCTATTATGTAAATTTGTTATCTGAGAGAACCCAACAAATGTTATATCGATAAAAAATTTTAATTTTTATTTCATTTTATTTTAGAACGTTGGTAGTTATTTTGAAGTGATGAGATTAAAAAATAATTTAGTAGGCTTTAAAATTTTGTGTTTTTAAGCTTGATGAGATATAAAGAAAAGAATTTGAGAAAATTTTATTATTATTTTAAGGGTTCCGTACTTTGAAAAAATAGAACAAAACCCTTATGGTGAGGACTTGATTGTTTATTATCCATTTTTCACAACGACTTTCTAACTGAAAATGAAAATATGTGTATTTACGTATATTTATGTGGTAAGATAAGGCGAAAATGACAAATATGTGCCGATTTCGAGATTGAGGTCATATATAACCGTAAAAACTGAAATTTTTTTAAACTTTCAGTCAATCATAGACTATAAAGTTTACGGAAGAATCCAATAGTACTTGGCTGAACATAATCAAGAATTTTCAAAAAAATCGTTTGATTGCGAAACACTTAATTTCACATCTTTTTTCGCACAATGTTGTTTTGTTTATTATTTATTTAGAGTAAATAACAATCGATTTAAGCTTTTATGCTATCCTCAAGCACTTTTATAAAATTGTTATGTTAATTTTTTAAAATTATTAGTCAAATACTATAGTTTTTATGTGTGTGTTTCCGTTGTATGTAATAATTTTATTAATTTTCGAATGCATTGCTTTAGACTTATTTTCGAATATTTCTTTTACTTTTTCATGAGTTGTTCATGTCATGAGTTGAGACCTGTTAATATTGCACCTAGATTGATAAAAAATCGAGAGCAAAGTTCTCTGGCGAAAACATTTTATATGGATAATAATAATTTGATTCTCCCATATTATATTAAAACTTTACAAAAAACAGTCAAATCGTCGCAAAAACAACCAAAAGGCTGTAAGAAAGCAGCGCCATGTTTTTCTTTAGCTCGAAACTATCATTTTAACTATAACAAATTAAATTCTTGGATCTTATTCTTTACAAAAACTTCTCAAATCATTAAGAACTAGTTATAAAATTTTTTAATGGCATTTTGTTTTCTAAACATCTAGCTATATTATATAATTTAAGTAATACTCTAGAGCTACATATCATAATTCTAAAATATATAATAAATATGCACATATATTAAAATTTATTTAAGCAGAGGAAATATAATTTATTTTTTTTTTCTATAAAAAACCTGGAACTTTCCAAAAATTCAGCTCGAAATTGATCGAAGCTCGTTACTCGGGGGTTTTTGGGGCCGCTGAACACGAATATGATGTCTGCGATGACTTCCGGAGTACCTAGGGGCCAGGGCGGATTATATACACCTCATCTCCTGGAACTTTTCATAAATACAGCTCGAAATTGATCGAATCTCGTTACTTGGGGGTTTTTCAAGTCGCGCTGAACACGAATATGATGTCGGCGATGACCCTCGGAGTACCTAGGGTTCAGGGTCTCATCTCATCTCCTGGAACTTTCCATTAATAAAATTAAATAATATAATAAAAAAAAATATCGATTAAATAAAATAATCGAGTTTTAATTATGGAAATTTTCAGGATATGAGTTAAATATACCCGCCCTGGGACCCAGGTACTCCGAGGGTCATCGCTGACATGGTATTCGTGTTCAGCGACCCCAAAAACCGCCGATTAACGAGCTTCGATCAATTTCGAGCTGTATTTATGGAAAGTTCCAGGAGATGAGGTGTATATAACCCGCCCTGGCCCATGGGTACTCCGAGGGTCATTGCAGACATCATGTTCGTGTTCAGCGGCCCCAAATCCCCCCAGTAACGAGCTTCGATCAAGTTCGAGCTGAATTTATGTAAAGTTCCAGGAGATGAGTTAGACATACCCGCCCTGGGCCCTAGGTATTCCGAAGGTCATTGCCGACATCATATTCGGGTTAAGCGATCCCAAAATCTCCCGTGTAACTAATGCAAAGTTCCAAGAGATGAGTTAGATATACCCGCCCTGGGCGATAGGTACTCCGAAGGTTATCGACGACATCATATTCATGTTCAGCGACCCCAAAAACACCGAGTAACGAGCTTCGAGCTTCGTAGGCATCATATTCCTGTTCAGCGGCCCCAAAAACCCCCGAGTAACGAGCTTCGATCAATTTCTAGCTGAATTAATGTAAAATTCCAGGAGATGAGTTAGACATACCCGCCGTGGGCCCTAGGTACTCCGAGGGTCATCGATGATATCATATTCGTGTTCAGCGACCCCAAAAACCACCGAGTAACGAGCGTCGATCAATTTTGAGCTGAATTTATGGAAAGTTCAAAGAGATCAGGTGTGTATAACCCGCCCTGGCCCCTAGTTACTCCAGAGGTTTTTTGCCGAAAAAAGGCTATGTTTACAAACTTTTCTGATGGCTTCCCGAATCAAATGCAAAAAACCGCATCTCGATCCATCTTACTCTGCCAATTTGCTTAGGTTTGGCCTATTTTTGTGCTTTATTTCTTCGCCTATATGATTAGTTGCAAATATAATCTCTCTGAGGATAAATTTAATTCCCAACATTCAAGTGAAAATATTAATTAAAAAAGAAAAAATATTACAAATATAAATTTTAAATAGTGTATTGTTTTTAAAAATCAATAAATGAATAGTGATAGCTGCCTTGTAAAGCAACATAGATTGTTAGTAAAGTGTAAAGTCAAGTTTATTTAAATGGCGTCGACAAGAAGTGTAAAAATAGCCCAAATTCATTTTGTTTTATTTGTGGATGTTACGTAATACCAGTGGCGTCATTTCACCAAAATCTTAGGGGGGGGGGGGGGCGAGAATTTAAATGACATAAAATGATTTTTTTCGTAAAACATAACATACACATTTTTATACACACATATATTTAAAAGCATTTAAATGCATGGACTTAGAAATAAAAATAAAATGCTTTTGAGCTACATGGATTACTCTGCTAGATCTTTGTCTTCTGGTGTCGTTTCATCGACGCGAATGCCGCAAAGTTCTGCAAAATCCCTTCAGTTTTTAAAAATAATTTTAAATTTAGTATCATCTCTGCATTGTTTAAGCATCAAGAAAGTAGTTTTAATTAAAGCGATCGTGCTAGAAATTATTATATGTTTGCTTTGTAACTGTTCAGGAGTGAATTTGTAAACGACAGCAGATCGTGCAGCATAAAAAAAAAGGATGGTTTTTCTATACGATCCCGGGCATCCTGGGATTTAAAATTTATGAGTTACGTAGTCCCAGGACCCATAAAACACCACGGGATTGCAATCACTACTTGACTCTTCTTATGTCGAATCGTTTTTTTGTTTGTTTGTTTGTTTTCCTTTATTTGTCACAGAGAGAAAGAGTTATGTCTATCCCAAACTGACCAGAGCCAAATCGTTAAAATGTGGGACAAAATGCAAACATTCTTCGAAATACTAACTAATTAGAATTTCTATTGGACGGTGAAAACGTGCTATCTAGATTGTGCATAAATTTACTATTTAATGCTTTCCTTTACTATTTGTTTACTATTTAACTCTTCAAAAAATTCTTTTATTTTAATTGGACATTTTTCAACCGTTAAGAAATGTGCTTACAGTGGTTTGTACATTTTCAAAATTCTTTCTAGTGTTGAAATTAGCACCAGCCAGCGAGTTTCACTGTATCCAATAAGTTGGTTATGTTCGACATTACTTTTGCCGCAAAACTCCTTCAACTTAAACCAGTAAAGACAGTAAAATATCCAAATTTTTTTAACACTGCTGGTTAATTTTGAATTGGGTAACACTAATTCTTTATTAACAACAAGAAACTTTCACCTTAAAAAGTTAGTTCCTAAAATATAGTATTGGAGTGAAGAACTATTGAAATAAAATAAAATCGAAAATTATAAATATAGTGTGTTTAATTCGAATAAACTAAAGGAAATTAATTTATGGTCCTTCGATACGGATCTAGCGTCAAAAAATAGACAATAGTTATATAGTTTAAATTTAATAAAAAAAAATAGTAGTGTTAAAAAATTGAAATCGTATTTCAGTGTGGCGTCATAAAAAATAGATACAACAAATTTTATAGCAACACCACATTTTAGTACATTATCGACTGCAGATTAGTTATTAGTACACAAGAACAAGTCGATATGGCAGTAGAAGTTTGTTGAAAGAGATTTGACAGTACAATAAAAATGGCTGAAATTAAAAAATTAAACACAAAACGAAAAAATATTAAGTCGCAATTTACAAATCACTATAAATTTGTAAATGAAAACGATATAAATAACGAAAAGTCGTTTTTAGAATTCAAGCTGCGAATTTTAAAATTTGACAAACTATATGTAGAATTCAAAAAAAATAACGATGAAATAGCAGAATGGCTTATTGATACAAAGGAAGCCGACGATTTTGATAAAGAAATGTCGGAATATCATGACAAATATTTTAAAATTAAATCAGAATATAATAATAAAGTTGAAAAATATGGAAAAACTAAAGGAATTGGAGATAAAACGGATTTAGTAGGCAATACAACAAATATAAAATTGCCCGTAATCAAATTACCAGAATTCAATGGTAATTTAGAAAATTGGATTAAATTTCGCGATGCCTTTACATCCATAATAATAAAAAATGACAATATTCCGAACATCCAGAAGTTTTGTTACTTAACAAACCATATTCGTTACTTAACAAACCTTAACCATTCAATTTTGATTATTCAAAGAGTGAGGTTCTTTAATTAGAAAATTTTAATTTTAAATCAGTATTTATTTCTGTGTTTATTTACTGTCTAAATTCGGTACTCTTTTGTTTTTTTTTCTTTTTTGCTGTGGTTTTATTACTTTTATTTATTTTAATTTTGGGTGTACTGTTAAATAGTAAAATACTTTAATTGTTAATAATCTTATAGTAAAATCAGTGATACAAATAAAAAAATAAACTTTTATAAAGTGTTACAACAAATCGGTAAGAAATTTGTATGCAAATAAAACGAAATTTACGCCTGTAAAATGAATAAAAATAAGAAACGTTCCTCCATTGCAAATGCTTTTCCTGGTGCCTCCTGCCATAAATGCAATGAAAAAATAAAGAAAAATAAGCAAATGGTTAATTGTGAACAGTGCAAACAACCTTTTCATATTGATTGCGTTGCACAAACGCGTCAACAACTTCAAAATCTACTGAACGAAGTATGGTTTTGTTCAATTAAATGCAAAAATGATGCCCAACTTTCGGAAAGACCTTGCGAAAAATTAACTATCGAAGATGATAGAGATAAAGTATTAAATGAAACTGGAGACATGATTGCTCTTGATAATCATGATATAGAAGAGAATGCTACCTTGTCCGATGTTATTAGATCAGTTCAATACATGTCTTCTCTCCTTGAAAAATTGGTAAAAGAAAATCGTGATTTAAAAAAGATAATGATTAACTACAACATCTTAGAAGCGAAAGTCATCACTATGGAAACCGAGAGTCGTTGAAACAACTGCAGAACGATAGCATGATGATAATTACTGGTCTACCAGAAAAAAAAGATGAAAACCTTACCAAGGTTGTTATGGATTTAGCTGCGAAACTAAAACTCGACGTCACTGAACGTGACATCATTAATGTTAAAAGATTGCAAAACAGAAACCAATCGAAAGATATCAACATAAACTTCCCACCACTAACGCTTGTAAGCTTTTCACATTCTTGTTACAAAAGCTATTTTATGGGCGCTAAAAAGCAGCATGGACCAGTTTTCGCGAAAATGATTTTTGGAGAAATGTGTAGAGACACAGACCAAATTAATTTTAGATCATTTCTAACTCAGTATAACATAAACCTTTTAGAGAAATCAAAAGTTCTAAAAACCTATGGGTATAAATTTATATGGTTTTCAAATAACAAAGTTCAGGTTAGATTAAATGAAAACTCTAGAATCATACACATACAGTCGGAATCCGAAATAAAAAATCTTTGTAAAAAATAATACAATAATATAAATTTATACCAGCTAATTAAACAACAATATAAATGAGTGAAGAGTTTGAAGTCATAGACAGTGTTAACATCAAACATACTGTTAATAAAGTAAGCAAATCGGTAAATTCTGATGATTATTTAAATATTTTGAGCTTAAACATTCGTAGTCTACGAAATAAATTCAATGATTTTAAAAACTTAATTGCGTCATACAATTTTAATATTCACGTTATTGTTTTAACAGAAACATTTTTATATACAAGCAGTGGCGTAGCTAGCATGGGTGGCACCCGGGGCGGATATTGTGGTGTCACCCCAAAAATAAAAACTGTCAATAATAATAAAAAGCCGATAAACGTAATTTATAATTTTTTTTAATTAATACAAATGAGCATTATTATTATAAGCCCGCAAGTAATTTTTAACTAATTTTAATTTGCTGAAACTCCTCTCACACGAAGCCACTAATACGCAAATAGTCATAAATAACTTTAGTGCGACCGTAAGATTCGGAAGAAATTCTAAAAAATCCCATTCTACGATGAATTTCAAAAAGTCTAGGAACAACCAAGTAAGAAACTGTAACATTGGCCGCTTTTAAATGCCTCCTCACCCTTTGTATCTCTATGAGGAGTTCTGTTGCCAATACCGCATCATAAAAACCAGTAAATTTTGATACCGATAATTTTAACTCTTTACTGCTCGCCAAAAGCTAAATGTTTGTCTGCACAACCTCGAACAATGAAGCTAAATCTTGAACTGACTTCAGTCTAGTTCGGGGTTCAACACTGAATCGGTCAAGACATTCCAATATGTCTTTTTTAAGTTGAGCTCTCAGTGTCAGTCCAATATCAGGTGACCACCCGTTCGTTTTTTGCGTTTTTATGACGAATTTGGCTTTCCATTGGAATGTCATAGTCCTCCGATTTTTTCGCAGCAAGATCTATTGCCTCTTCTACAATGAGACTTCGTTATGAATTGACTCTATTTTTGTAGCTAATTGATCAATATTCAAGCCCGTGCTTTGCAATCCAATCTGAGCACAGATATTATTTCTCTTAGAATATCATTCCAAAACAAAAGATAGCAAAGAAACGAAAAATCACATGCTGCATTGATAAGGTTCTGTGCAGCGCCTCTAGTGTCTACATTTTCTTGTTGATCACTTAACTTCTCAATTTCAGCCACAATGCAGCCATACTGCAGCATAATGAGCACTCCAATGCGCTGTTAAGAGTATTTTAACAGTTGCTTTGTTGTGTTTAGCAAGTACTTCCCAGCGGCTAGTCGAAGCATTTTTACATGAAAAACATGTAAAAATGGCTTCCACTGACGAGTGTTGACCGTATAAATTAATTGAATGATCTTTGCAGCCCACAAAAATTGCTTTGTTATTTTTTGCTTTAATAATAGCTTGCACTTCTCCATGTATACTACTCATAACAGCTGCATTATCATAACTTTGGGAGCAACAATTCATAACATCTATACCATCATTTTCAAGATTTTACACTGAAAAAAACATGTCCTATTTCCAATCGAAATGCAGTTGTCTCAACTTCACCGTGCGGGCAGATATGGCGAATCGAAATACGAGATTGATTCAAGAACCGTACAATGATAAGCCGATGCAGTTGAGACAATCACATGAAATATTTATGTGAAAATAATATATAGTTCAATTAATCTCAAATACTTAAATTTTAAAATGAAAAATTCATGATATAAGGCCAAAGAAATATGTTTTCATGGAAATAGTTATTAACTTTATTCAACTACTGTTATATTGGATAGCACTTTATATTTTAATTACACCTCATTCTGTTATCAGGAAAATGTTACTGAGTACTGAGTAGTTGTCCCAATCACGGTGAAATTGTTTGTAAATATCTTTTCTTTGCATGAATAATAAACTGCCATCTTCGAGATGAGGTTATCATTACTTCAATTTTTTTTTCAGTGTAAGAATTTCATCGCTTAAATCAGCGGCTTTTTTCCACGTAAAGGAAAAAATCCAAGGAATACTTCCTTGATTTCCACTTTACTACCATCAATTTTCACATAACGAATCACTTCTGACATTTGATCAATATGTGAAATGTCAGGTGTGCTATCAAACATAATTTCAAAATATTTAACCGATTTAATTTCGTTGACAAGCTTAAACTTTACGTGGATCGCTAAAACATTTATGAACTCATTTTGTATATCTGGTGACAAATATGATACTTTTGGTGATTTACCATGCTCCAAATTCAAAATGTGTTCTTTTAACACTACATCATACTTTGACAATCGTTTGGTTAGTTCTAAGAAATTGCCTTTATTTGAAGAACTTTGTCCTTCATCATGTCCATGAAATGCTGGGTTTTGTTTAGATAAAAACAAAGTTATATCCAATAATCTTGATAAAGGATGTTTCCACTTCTGTTTTTTATTATATATTAATTGCAAGGCTGCGTCTCGTATCGTTTTATGAATTTTTAACCTCATTTCCAAAGTTTTCCACTTTTCAAAACTCTCCAGATGTTCATTTGAAGTTTCATGCTCGGCCACTTTGGGATTTAGTTTCCACCGCTTCTGATATCCAGTAGTAAATGCTGATTTTGTATTATTATTATTAGTGACAGCAAATACACGACAGCAGAAGCACACTCAGAAAAAAATCCTATGATATCAATAGTTTTTTAATAGTTTTAAAATTAGTCAATGTGATATGTCCTGTTATTTTAAAAATTTCATTATTGTTAATTTAATAGTACTCTGCTACTATTGTATCAAACTGCCTTCATTTTAAATTAATGTTCCATAACATTAATTTTTAATAGTATGCATTATTAATTAAATAGGATTAGTCGTTTAAAAAAATAACTCATTGTCACATTAGATCAATAATGCCACACATTAACTTAAAGTGTTACATTAGAATAAAATTAATAGGAGTTTCGAATAAACATTTTATTAGGAATCCTATTATATCTATGTGATGCAATTATTACATTCATGATAAATACTATTGATTTTCAATAGTATCTTACTTTATTTTAACATGAACATCTTATATTAACAATAAGAGAGTCCAGTAGCCTTAATAATACCCAGATTTCTTTAAAAGTTAAAGATATGGCTGAAAGTTAAAAGAAATAATAAAAACAATTTATTTATTTTGATTTATACATTTATTAATACATGGTTTAATTTATACATTCATTTTATTCTTAATATATTAACGTTTAGTTTATTATCTTTTTGACGCCTATGTAGTACTGATACCCACTTCTCCACAATTTCAACCACGGCTTTGTCTTATCTTAATGAAATTGATTTTTGCAAAAATTCTAGGTCTATTACATTTAGTCGACTAATCACGAAACAGAAAACATAACGGTAGACCACATACAATTATTTTTTTCATGGTAAATCCTTTAAAATTTTAGATATTAATGTGATAATCCTTTAAAAATAATAATTAATAAGGATTGTTTTGAAGATATTACACCTATTAAAATATTAATGTCCCACTTACTATTAAATTAATATTAAAATCATATAACCATAAACCAAGTTAAAAGGAAGTCATATTATTTCAGGCTAAATTTTATGTTATTAGAACTATTATTAAATAAAAATGTGCTCTTATTAAATGTATGATGACTGTCTTTTAAATTTGAAATTATAAACAGAAAAAAATAATAGGTTTTGTAATTAAAATAATCGTATGTACTATTAAATATGTAATAGGAACAATCATTTTAATTCTATACCTTAATTTCTGCAAAAACTATTACTTTTAAAGTATTTTCATATTATTTACTGTCTTATAAAATTAATAGTCGTCTTTTTACCTATTTAATAGGATTTATTTTTCTGAGTGCAATACAGGACGCAAGTTATTATTTACAGGAGAATAAACTATCCATGGCCGTAGAATTTTTTCACCATTATTCCTCATTTTATAAAACCATTCTTTAGAAAGATGGCGAACATCACCTTTTATGTCTAACCCGTGTCTAGATACAGTAACAAACGACCCTTCTCTATTTTGAAAATGTTCACTTTCTTTTTTTATGATTTCAATGCGAACATTACCAGAGATGAGTATATTCCAATGTGATACATCTCTTAAGTCCTGAAGTAATTCACCCATGCAAATACTGTCTTCGATAGTACACTGCGCGACAATGAAATAGATACACCTATTTTTTCTAAGGACTTCTAACCCAGTGCAACAAAACTAATTTTTTTTCTATGGAGATGGAATTAGTATTGTATGTGCATTAATTACGAATATTGGTTGTTTTAAAAATATCAAAGTTAGCTTTTCTAAACACTAATTTTGTTTTATGAGTGCGACAATGAAATAGATACAGTTCGTTCATAGATTTTATCAATAATTATTAACCGTACTAAGCCTGCAATATATGTAAGAGTTTGATTTTAGTAGGCTAGTATAATGTCTAAGAAATATTAAAATACATTTTTTTTACATATAGGGTCAAATGGGAAGAGGCAAAAAATTAAATCAAAATGAAATTACACAGATATTGACGTATCGTGATTGCGGTCTGTCTCTCCGTCAAATAAGTCAAAAAATAAAAAGAAGTCATATGGTAGTTGCAAAAGTAATAAAATGCCCGGAATATTATCGCAAATCACATTACCGTGGGCGTAAAAAAGCTTGGTCCAGACAGAATGAACGGTCAATACTGCGAATTGCATCAAATTCCTCGAAAACCGCACGACAAATTGCAGTAGAAGCCGGTGTGACAACAAATGTTCGTAATATTCAACGTTTGCTAAGAAGGTCACAACATTTAAAAAGACGGAAAATGAAACGTAAGCCACAGTTAACTGAACGACATAAAAAAGAACGTCTTAAATATGCTGCTGATCATATGTCTTGGAAGAAAGAGTGGGATCGAGTGCTTTTCAGCGACGAAAAACGATTCTGTTTAGACGGTCCTGATTGCTATTCGTATTACTTTCACGATTTACGCAAAGAAGAGATCACACAATACAGCCGCCAACGCGGTGGCGGTGGCATAATGATTTGGGGCATATTATCATTTTCGGGAAAGCATAAATTTGTTGTAGTGCGTGAAAATTTAAATATCGTAAACTATTTAAAAATGATGCAGGAAACTCTTTTACCATTTATGAAGTGTTTGCGGAGGCGAAATTTAATTTATCAGCAAGACAATGCACCCGCTCACCGTTCAAAAGTAGCAATCAACTGGTTTAACCAACGAAAAATAGATCTATTGCCATGGCCAGCTAAATCACCTGATTTAAATATAATTGAAAATTACTGGAGCCAGTCATCACGAACTGTATACATGAATGGAAAGCAATACAGTTCGCTTTTAGACCTTGAAGAAGCTATTTTTGATGCTGTCCAACGCCTGGACCCAAATTATATTAAACATTTATATGAGTCTTTACCGAATCGGATATTTGAAGTGATATCTAAGAATGGAGGTCATACTCATTATTAATTGTATCTGAAGTAAATTTGTTCTTTTATTAAAATTGAAATTAATAGTAAAAAAAAAGTGTATATATTTCATTGTCGCACCCGAAAACTCATAATTCTTCGTAGCAAATACAGTTTCATATTTACAAATCTAATTGGCTATGTAGTGTAGTATACATACAGTCAGTATACTATTGGCATCGAACAAGAATTATTTGAATAAGCGATTTTGAAAAAATTTCAAAAAATATGGTGTATATATTTCATTGTCGCGGAGTGTAGAAGCATTAGCGGCATTATCACTGTCATTTTCATTATTGCTTTCTAATTCTTCATCATAGGTTATCATTATTAATTCTGTATTGTTGCTGTTACTTTCCGAAAATGAGCCAATATTCTCTGAAACATTCGTTGCACCAACGTGATAATCAGTTTCTTTTGATGAACCTTGGATATCATCGGGTTTTGAAACATATTTATAGATTTGGTCTTTCTCTGCTGGAACCAACTTTTTCTTTAAAAAGTATGAACTCCTCGTGGCATATTTATTTTTTGGGATATTTGCTAAACGAAATCTAAAAAAATATTTTTATTTATAGTATAGGTATCAGCAAAGCATTAATTCTAAATATATTTGTAGGATACATAATAGGTACATAGTTCATAATAAGTACACTGTGTTAACGACTAAATACACCGCCAAGAAAATTAATTTATTTAAATTTCCTTGTAACAACTTATATTAAATAATATTTGATAATATGGAATATACAAATCATAGCCTAATATTATAAGGAACTATTTAAAAAAATATAAGTATGAAATCCTAAAAGATATTTTATATAAAGAATTGAAACCAAAATTAAATATCCAATTAGAATCATGCTCAATAATTTACAAAATTAATGTAATTTTTGTGAAAAATTTTACATCGGGAAAACCGGAAAATGTTTTAAAGACTGATTTAAGGAATACCTACCTAAGAAGAAAAATAAACAAAATTTAAAGTTTATTTTTGCAAACCATTTACATAGTTAATAACAATAGCTACACCACTTTTAAAAAAAAATTGAAGGCTTTACATTTATGTAGCCAAGGATCTTTAAAAGAATCACTTGATGAGTTTGAAATTTCCAAGGGATTTAAAACCCAACAAAATGTAATTTTAAATGATAAACTTTCATTTAATTCAAATATATAAATATATAAAACTGAAAACAAACAGTATGAGTATGTATCAACCTACAAAAATTTGCAAAACTGCAGTAATTGCATAACTGCCATTTTATTCTACAGTAATTATTTTTGTGTTCATTGAAAAACGATCTATTTCAATTTATTCTTTGAGTTTCAAGATAAAGGAAAAAAAATTATTTTGAGATCATTTACAAACACGGTAATTTGATTGTTTGTTAGTTTCCTTAGGTGTTTGCAATTAATATGTTTGAAATGTAAAACATATATTAGGTAGTAAGGTTAAGCGGATATTTTAGAAATAATTTTGGAATAGAGACATTGTAACTCAAGGGTGCCATCCTATCGACAAAGGGTGCCACATTATCGACGTAAACCACTTTTCCTATACATTATTCAGCATATGTGTTTCCAGACCTGGTCATTCAATAATCATGCTTGCATACTAAATAATATATCGTAAAAAACGGTCAATGTGGTATCTATAGGAATATTCAAAGCTATTGAGTAATTGTGGTTATGGGATTCAATGCTCAACATGTTGATTCGATTAATATTGTTAAAATTTTATTTCACGTAATAACTCAAAAATTTCAAAAAGTAGAATAGATTCTTTTTGAACCAATAACACATTTATAGGACACATTTAGTTATCACAAGTTATCACAATTTATAAATTAAAATTATATGGATAACCTGGTTAAAATAGTTTCTAAGTGATTTATCGTTGAAAACATGCGATGGTTTGTTTAAGTTTTTTACGTTCGGGTGTCACCCCAAAACGGTTTCGAAGTGATTTATCGTTGAAAACATGTGATGGTTTGTTTAAGTTTTTTACGTTCGGGTGTCACCCCAAAACGGTTTTGAAGTGATTTATCGTTGAAAACATTGTGATGGTTTGTTTAAGTTGTTTACGTTCGGGTGTCACCCCAAAACGGTTTCGAAGTGATTTATCGTTGAAAACATTGTGATGGTTTGTTTAAGTTGTTTACGTTCGGGTGTCACCCCAAAACGGTTTCGAAGTGATTTATCGTTGAAAACATTGTGATGGTTTGTTTAAGTTTTTTACGTTCGGGTGTCACCCCAAAACGGGTGACACCCGGGGCGGACCGCCCCCCCGCCCCCCCGTAGCTACGCCTCTGTATACAAGCGAGCAAGATATATTTCAGCTAAATAATTACAATGCACACTTTTTATGCAGAGATACAAACAGAGGTGGAGGTGTAGTTATATACGTTTTAAGTTCAGTTGTCTCACACAGAATATTTGATTGTTGTTTTGATAACAATGCTTTTCTAATTGTCAACTTGCCATCGTTAATGATCAAGGTTTGTGCGACTTACCGACCACCTAATTCCAATCAAACGGATTTCTTAAATAAAGTAGAGGAAATTGTTACAGCTAATAAAAAAATGTATCTTATAGGAGATTTTAATTTGAACTTACTAAACAAGAACACAGATAAAAATGTTCAGACCTACTTAGATGTACTATATACTGCTGGTTTCGCTACTTTAAATAAAATTTCAAAAACACATGCTACAAGAATTGACCATAATAACATAAATAGTAAAACTATCATTGATCATATATCTACTGACATCTTTTCAACGTTTTACTACCTATCAGTGAATGACTTTTTTCGCACTGATCATCGTTTAATGCTGCTTAGTATTAGGATGCACAGCGTCCCATCTTCACGCATAACTATTCAGAAAACAATTCTCAATTATGACAAAATTGATGCAACTGATTTTGAAACCGAAATATCACATCAAGAAAACATCAATGCACTACAAGAACTAGTTCAACGAAAAATTGTAGAAAATACTGAAACAAATAATATTGAAATAAAAGCTAATTCAAAAAGCCCCTGGATCACCAATGAACTAAAATTGTATAGGAAAAAACGTGATAAATTTTACAAGCTTAAAATCAAATATCCTACAAACAATTATTTTGAAATCGAATTTAAAAATTATAAAAAAATCTGCTACAAATTAGAAATTGAGCTACAAAAAAACCATTTTATGAATGCTTTGAACAATAACGACTTTAGACAACTGTGGAAAATAATGAACGAGCAAGTCTTCAATAAAACAAAGCATAACTCAAAAAAAATATTGATGGAAAATGATGAGATTTTGTACAGCCCAAATGATATATGTGAAAAATTTAATACGTATTTTATAAATTGCGCTGATAGTAACACACTAAACTTCTTCAGCGAAGAAAATTTTAACTACTTACAACAAACTAACGTCTTATATCCATTTAATTTCTATCCAACTAGTCAATACGAAATTATAGAAATACTGGAGTCTTTAAAACAAAATTCAGCTGTTGGTTATGATAAAATATCTACTAAATTCTGCAACTATATGAAATCTTCTCTAAGCATCTCTTTAGCAAACCTTATAAATAAATGCATAGCAAATTGCGAGTTTCCCAACTGCTGAAAATAGCTAAAATTATACCAATCTATAAGAATGGAGATAAATGGAACCAGTCCAACTATCGTCCTATATCCATTCTACCAATTTTTGCAAAAATATATGAACGAATAATTTTCCGCCGTCTGGAAGAATATCTAACACTAAATAATATCATAAACCCAAATCAGTTTGGCTTTTGTCGCAACTCCAGCACATTAGCAGCAGCAACACAGTTGATTTCAAACATCAAGTCTAACTTGGATGGAAATATGGTCATGTCTTGTTTATTTATAGACCTGAAAACAGCATTTGATTCTGTAAAGGACAGAATATTATAATTAAAACTAAAAAATATTGGTATCTGTGATAATACTGTACAACTTTTAAGAAATTATCTGGCCGATAGAAAACAATTCGTTCAAACTGACGGCGGAGAAAGCAGTGAGCTAACGGTAAAGAGTGGTGTCCCTCAAGGCTCAATTCTTGCTCCCATTTTATTTAACATCTTTTGCAATGATGTATTCGATCTGGATTTGAATGGTAGTCTTATAATGTATGCAGACGATATGGTGCTTGTGTACAAATCTAAATCAGTAAATGAATTGAACGTACTTATGCAGACTGATATAAATACCTTAAATGAATGGATGAATGTCAACCTTTTAACAATAAATGTAAAAAAGTCACAATATATGGTCTTTAAGAGCAAAGGCAAGGTAATCAACGATGATAGTCTAAACTTGCATGTAGATGGCCAGATTTTAAACAAAGTGGACACTTATAAGTACCTAGGTTTGTGGATTGACTCCAAACTAGACTGGAGCGATCATATCAATAGTATCAAGGATAAAATCCGTAAAACAAACTTTATCATCTACCAGATGCGAAATGTTCTACCTTTAAAAGTTAAATATCTAATTTTCAACTCGCATATAATCAGCAGTGTTCGATACCTACTGCCTATATATGGCAATGCTACGAAATCGAGATTATCAGAAATTCATGTTTTGCTCAACAGAACAATCAAAAACATAAGAAACTTACCACTACGCACACCCACCAAGGACCTTTATGATAGCAAAATCCTAATGTTTAGCCAATTAATAGATTTTGAAACTCTGGTATGGATCTACAAAATAAGAAATGGAATGATTAAAAACAACTATGTTCTGAAACCAAGAACGGCAATCCATACATATAGTACTCGACAAAGGGATGACTACCACATAGATTTCTGTCGCACTACTGGCGGACAAAACAGTCCGTTGTATAAAGGCTTAGATATGTTTAACCGTCTACCTGATGACTTAAAGTCGCTGAAGAAAATATCGCTTTTCAAATCAAATATAAGGGAACTTTTGTCAATTCAAAATTGAAGAAATTAAATTAAATTGTAAACTTTTGTAAATTGCTTTAAATATTAATATTTGTAACTATTATTTTTGTTTTTTGTATGTGTTTGCAACCAATGTTGCTGTTACATACATATGTATATACATTGTAAATAAATTTATCTAAAATTTGTATATAATACTGAAATAAAGTAAAAAAAAAAAAAAAAAAATATGACGGGAGAGGCCAAATCTGTAATCGAAAAAATTGAAGTTTCTGATGAAGGCTTTCAATTAGCATGGGACATCCTAATAGACAGATTTGATAACAAAAGAGCAATTATTGAGAAACTTTTATCGCAATTATTTAATTTAAAAACAGTTTATAAAGAAAATTCATACGAGTTAAGGCAATTAGCTGATAATTGCTCAATTTATTTAAAAGTGCTAGAAAAAATGGGTCAACAAATAGATTCGTGGGACATGATAATTATCCACATAATTAAACCAAAACTAGACAACGATTCAAAAAAATTGTGGGAAGCTGAATTAGAATACAAAGAATTGCCAACATGGGACAAAATGTACAAATTTCTACAAAAACGTGCGAGAGTATTAGAAGCATTAGAAAATAGTCAATCATCAAGTACTTTAACAAAGTTTACAAAACCAAATAATAATTATAATAACTAGTGTTCAAAAACAGTGTTAGCGTCAGTAAATACAAATTATGACAGGGTGAAATGTGTACTGTGTAGTGGTAATCACCAAATTAATAATTGTCAAACATTTATGAAATTAAATCCATATGAAAGGTATGTAAAGGTAAAATGTTTGAATTTGTGCTTAAATTGTTTAAGACCACATCATAGTGTAAAAATGTGTAGAGATTTAAATCGGTGCAAATGTAAACGCAAACACAACTCATTATTACATATGGAAGAAAATGAATATAAAAAACATTTTGAAATGAATAACAATAAAAATATGAAAAGCAATAGTGAGGAAATAGACAAAATAGAAAGCAAGTCAGAAAGTTCTTGACATCAGGCTACGCTGTCTTGTAGCAATTTTGTAAATAGCGATTTAAATAAACAAATTATTCTATCAACTGCTATAATTTTAATAGTAGATTGTTATGGAAAATCACACCCAGTTAGAGCAATATTAGATTCAGCGTAGCAATCAAATTTTATATCACAATTTGTTGCAAATAAATTAGGCGTTTGTAAAAAAGCGGTTGATTCATTTTGTATTAGTGGATTGAATAATAGTCAAACCAATATTCAACAAAAAATAACAACTAGGATAAAATCAAGATTTGAAAATTATACTGAAGAATTAGAATTTATGATTGTACCTGATATAATAAAAAATTTCATACCAAACAGAGGCTTCGATATAACGCGTTGGTGTATTCCTATAAATTTAGAATTAGTGGATGAAACATTTAATTTACCTGGTAGAATAGATATTTTATTAGGAGCAGAAATATTTTTTAAAATTTTATTAAACAATTGCATGAAATTAAAAACTAATTTACCAATTTTACAAGAAACTAGATTAGGGTGGATAGTTAGTGGTAAATTACAGGAAACCAATAATAGTTTATTTTTAACATCACCACAGATGCAAATTGATAATGAATGTAGTTTAAACAAGCAAATAGCAAAATTTTGGGAAATAGAACAAATAGAAGAGAAAAAAAATAGAATGACTCAAGAAGAAATTTATTGCGAAAACTTTTTCGAAAAAACTGTTAGACGAAATAGTGATGGGCGTTTCATTGTTAAATTACCGTTTAACGACAGGGTTAATAGCTTGGGTGATTCGAGAATAATGGCATTAAAACGATTTAAAAATCTGGAACAAAAATTAGAAAAGGATATTGCACTGAAAAATCAATATGATAAATTCATGAAAGAGTACGAAAACTTAAAACATTTGGTACTATCTGACAACAAGGTACTTGAAAATGAATACTTCTTGCCACATCATGCTATTATTAAACCAGAAAGTAGCACGACTAAAGTACGCGTAGTTTTTGACGCGTCTGCGAAGACATCAACAAACTTGTCATTAAATGATACATTGATGATTGGTCCATTAGTACAACAAGACCTATTTAACATTGTTCTTCGTTTTAGAAGATATTTATACGTTTTTACATCGGACGTGGAAAAGATGTATAGAATGATATTAGTAGAAAAAGAAGATTCAAAGTTTCGAAAGATTTTTTGGCGTGAAAACAAAAACGAACCAATAAAAGAGTATGAGTTAAAGACTATTACATATGGTACGTCTTCAGCTTCATACTTGGCGACCAAGGTAATTCAAAAGTTAGCAGAAAGTGTAAAAGAAACCAACCCAATAGTCTATGAAATAATAAAAAATGATTTTTATATGGATGATTTGCTAAGTGGAACAAATGATTTAGAATTTGGAAAAGAAATTATTAGACAACTTAGAGAAATATTTCAGCAAGGAAAAATGAAATTACGAAAATGGACATCAAATAGAACAGAATTACTAGAAAATATTCCAGCCAATGATGTAGAAGACATTTCAACAAAAATAAATAATACCATTAAAACATTAGGCTTACTCTGGAAACCTAAAACTGATCAATTTTCGTTTAAAATTGGAATTTTTGAAAAAACAACCATGTTAACAAAAAGAACAGTATTAGCAAGTATTGCAAAAATCTTCGATCCATTGGGACTGTTAGCTCCAGTAATAATTGTTGCTAAAGTAATTATGCAAAAACTGTGGATGGCTAAAATTGAATGGGATGAACAATTACCGGAAGATATATTAAGTGTATGGATAGAGTTTCAGAATACCTTAGATAGAGCAAGTAGTATTAAATGGGATAGATGTTTCATAACTGAAAAACAACAAAGCCTAGAATTACATGGGTTTGCCGATGCATCTAGCTCAGCTTATGGCGCATGTGTATATGCAAGATCAATAGGACAAGACGATAATATTTTAATAACACTCCTATGTAGCAAGTCAAGAGTTGCTCCATTAAAGGTAATAACAATACCAAAATTAGAGCTAAATGCAGCGTTATTATTGTCGAAATTAGTTAAAAATGTAATTGAGTCATTAAACGTTACGTGTCGAATAGTATTGTGGTCAGATTCTAGTATAGTATTAGCTTGGATAAAAAAAAATTCATATAATTTAAAAACATATGTGGCTAATAGAGTAAGTGAAATCCAAGATCTTACAAAAGGAATTGAATGGAGGCATGTTAGCACTAAGAGTAATCCTGCGGATTTAGTTTCCAGAGGATTAATGCCTAAAGAAATTCAAAACTGTAAGTTATGGTGGAGTGGCCCAGAATTCCTTAAAAAATCTGAAACAACATGGCCGTCAAAATTTATAAACCTAAATTTAGAAAACTTGCCTGAAGTAAAGAAAGTTAATGAAACTTTAGTCAGTACAAATTTGGAATATGTAATAGATATAGCAAAATATGATTCATTAAATAAATTGAAAAGAATAGCAGCGTATGTTTGCCGAGCAAGTAAAAGTTTTAAAACAAAGGAGATGTTACATCGTCAAACTGGCATACTAACATCAAGTGAATTAAAGGATGGTTTAAATTTAGTGATTAAAATAGTTCAACACAAAGAGTTTTTAAAGGATATAGATACTTTAAAAAGAAAGGGAAGGCTACCAAACGATAGTAAATTGATAAGTTTAAGTCCTTTTGTAGATATTGATGGAATTTTGCGAGTTAAAAGTTGGAAGAGTTAAAAATAACGAGACATTAGACTACAATGCCAAACATCAGATATTGATCCCAAAAAATTATCTAGCAACAATCATAATAAGAGATGAGCATTATAAAAACTTGCATAGCGGTGTACAGAGTACACTATCAGCAGTTCGACAAAATTTCTGGATTTTAAATGGAAAAAATATGACAAAAAAGGTAATACACACTTGCATTACATGTTTTAGAAATAAGCCTCGACAACTAGATCAAATAATGGGTGATTTACCGGCTAGCAGAACAGATCTATGTTGTCGTCCGTTTAATACCACAGGGATAGATTTTTGTTGACCGTTTAACATAAAATATAAAAATCAACGTAAAGATACCTTATACAAGGTATATATTTGTATATTTGTCTGTTTCACAATAAAGGCAGTGCATCTAGAAGTGGTGGAAGATTTTACAAGTGATGCATTTATAGATTGTTTAAAAAAGTTTTTAGCAAGAAGAGGAAACGTTTCGACCATTTGGAGTGATAGTGGAAGTAATTTCATTGGAGATAAAAACGACTTGAAGAAAATTAGAAAAATGTTTGAGTCGCAAAATTTAGAAATTTCAAATTACATAGCTAAGAAGGATATTGAATGGAAATTTATACCGCCCAGATCACCACACTTTGGTGGACTTTGGGAGTCAGGAGTAAAAATTTTTAAGCACCACTTCAAGAGAATAGTGGGGTCTACCATATTGACTCGTCAGCAAATAACAACCTCTCTCTCTCTCTCTCTCTCTCTGGCGTTTACATCCCATGAAGGGATTTTGCCGTCTGTGCCACCAGCTTTCAATCATCTCGTTCCATGACCAGTTGACCCCAGTTTCGACATCCTATATCACGAAGGTCTTGGATGATGTCATCACGCCAGCGTTGTCTAGGTCTTCCTCTTCGACGAACACCAGCTGGTTGTTGTTGGGACGCTTTTTTTATCATTCTTTCCAATGGAGCCCTTTCTACATGACCAAACCATCTAATCCGGTTGGATTTAATGAATCCGATTACATCGCAGCCTCCAAGAAGCTGTCTGATTTCATGATTCATTCGGATTCTATACTGATTTTCAGCAACTTTACATGGACCATAAATTGTTCGTATGACTTCCCTCTCGAATGTTGATAGAATTCTACAATCGGAGGAAGTCAGTGTCCAGCTTTCACTTCCAAATGTAAGCACAGGTCGTATCAATGCTTTGTAAAGTGTGAGTTTATACGACCGCGAAAGATGTTTTGATCGCAGAAGTTTTGAGTATGCGTAGAAAACTCTGTATGTGGCAGAGACACGGGCTTTGATATCTGCCTGCATGTCATTTGACGATGTTATTACAGACCCGAGGTATTTGAAGTTTTCCACGCGTTCCACTTCATAGTCGCCAGTATCCAGATTTCCGGGAGGTATGTTCTTAGATGTTGTTAACACTTTAGTTTTGCTGGTGTTGATGCATAATCCAAGCCGTTTAGCATTTCTTTCAAGCTGAGAGAGACTATCCTTAATATCGCTTGTTCTACGTCCGAGAAGCACAATATCATCTGCGTAGCCAAGAACTTGACTAGATTTGTTATATATGCAGTTTTGTGTCTCAATTCGGCTTTTTCTTATCGCGTACTCCAGCGCCAAATTAAATAGTACGGGCGCGAGTGCATCACCTTGTCGAACACCTGATGTTATATCGAAAGGATCAGAAACTGACCCTTCGATTACTATTCTACAATTTGATCCCGATGTTTGTGAGTTTACACAGAGAAACAAGTTTCTCTGGGATACCAAGGCATATGAGTGCGGACCAGAGGTTGTCGCGGATGATACTATCATATGCTTGCCTGAAATCAACGTAGAGCTGGTGAATGCTGATGTACTCCCAACATTTTTCCAGAATCATCCTTAATGTAAAACATTGATCTGTGGTTGAGCGGTTGGGACGAAAACCACACTGATAGTCACCGATGATAGATTCGGCGAACGGGATGAGTCGAGCAAGTACAACATTAGCTAGTATTTTATATGCAGTGTTCAACAGTGCGATGCCACGATAATTTTCACACTTTAAACGGTCACCTTTTTTATGTAGCGGAACAATGAGAGCTGTTTTCCATTCATCAGGTAGTTCTTCTTGGTCCCAGATTGCAAGAATCAGATCGTATATACGTGAGACCAGAGCTGCTCCTCCATTTTTCAGAAGTTCTGCGGGAATTCCATCGAAACCTGGTGATTTGCCATTTTTCAGTTTTTTAATGGCAGCTTCCACTTCTTCTATTGCTGGGTAAGGGACAAAAATCTCTTCAGTTGATGGAGCAATTGCTCGAATAGGATGAACTTCGTTCGTCCTATTCAGTAGGTCTTGAAAGTGGGATCGCCACACTGCCAGCACATCACGTTCACTTGTTGTAAGTTCATTATTTACATTTTTGATGGCTGTAGATCTTGGGTGGAAATCTTTGGTCAGATTTCGTGCATTGGCAAAGCACTCTTTTGAATTTCCGTTGGCCGCATGTTCGTTGATGTTTTCGATGCAGCTCTTCATGTGTTCGCGTTTCTTTTTACGTAGAAGTTTTGCTGAGGCTTTCCTGGCGCATAGATAATCAGCTTGCGAGCTTCGGGTGTTCCTTGTTAACCATTTTTCTCGCAGTTTTTGTTTATTTTCAACGGATTGGCGGCACTCGTCGTCAAACCATTCGTTGAGTGATTTCGGTGGTCGTTTTCCGATTGTAGTTTGTGCTGCGGATATGATGGTTGATTGAAGCGTTTGCCACTCTTCTTGTATGTTTAATGGCATCTCAGAAGAGATGTCATGCTCTTCTATGTTTTGTGTTATTATTTCCTGATATCTATTCAGCGTTTCCGGATGTTTAAATGCTTCGACATTCCAGCGCACGGTCTTTTTTGCTTGTCTGTTAAATGTGGATGACAACTTGCACTTGTACTTAAAGATGACAAGCATATGATCGGTGTCCATATCAGCACCTCTGTATGATCGAACGTCAGTTATACTTGTAGAGTGTCTCTTAGAGATCATGACGTGATCGATTTGATTTTCCGTTCTTCCGTCATTTGATTTCCACGTTGCCTTGTGAATTCTCTTGTGAGGGAAGAAAGTGCTGGAAATTACTAGATCATACATCATAGCCAGCTCGGCTGCGCGAAAACCGTTATTGTTGCTGGTATGATGCAAGCTGTTAGGGCCGATATGTGTTTTAAGTTCTGCAATCCTACCGATTTGAGCATTAAAGTCACCTACCACGATTTTTATATCGTGCCGCGGGATGTTATTGATGACTTCCTCGAGTTCTAGGAAGAACAGGTCTTTAATATCATCTGCTTTATCTTCAGTAGGTGCATGAACATTGACGATCGTTACATTGAATTTTTGCGTGCGGATTCTCAGTGTGCATAACCGCATATTAATTGGGCAGAAGTCGATAACATGCTGATTCACGCGACGGTGTATAAGAAAGCCAACTCCAAATTCTCCTCCGTTTTGATGACCGCAATAATACAGAGTGTATCCTTTCGCTGTTTCATGGATTCCACTGCCTGGCCATCTTAGTTCTTGTAATGCCACTATATCCAGTGTGTAGCTCTCGACTTGTTGAGTGAGTTTTAGGAGATCTCCTGGTCTTCTGAGGCTAAGTACTTTCCAGGTTCCCATTTTTAAATCGTAGTCCGGGTACAGTTTCCGAGGTCGTTCCAATAATGAATCCGAGATATTCCGAGGCCTGTGTACAGAATTCATGACAATAATTTTTTTTACGGAAATGGGGTGTTAGCCCTTCGCTCAACCCAAATTTTCGTGAATGGGTTCGTTCTGCATCTTAAGGTCACCAGAAACAATCTTTTTACACGTTTATATAGCGAGCCGCTTGATCCAAGACAGACGCCCACTGAAAGCCGCCCCTAACATGGAGAACAGACGCTTTCTACACATTTATATAGCGAGCCGCTTGATCCAAGACAGACGCCCGCTCCAAGCCGCCCCTAACATGGAGAACAGACGCTTGAGTTGCATTGGTTTTATGGCGCCAATGACTCGCCATGGTGCAGAATCATTGAGTATAAGCAGTATTTACTCTGCCCCTCTCAACTACACCAACCTAATTCTGTTAGCGTTACCCAGGTAGCACGGCGTGGACGTAGAATTTCGGATTTTCGCTACCCTCAAATAACAACCATTGTTACGCAAATAGAAAGTGTAATGAATTCGCGACCTTTAACACCATTATCGTCAGACGTTTTAGACCCGGAACTTCTTACACCAGGGCATTTCCTCACAGGAGGTCCAATAAACAGTATAGTTGAATCTAATATTACAAATATTTCATCAAATCGTTTAAATTATTGGAAAACAACAACAAATATGGTACAAAGGTTTTGGAAACGATTTGCAAACGAATACATTCACACTCTACAACAAAAAAAGAAGTGGTTTATAGAGCGAGAAAATTTGAAGCAGAATGATATTGATTTGATTCAAGATGATAATTTACCATCTGGAAAATGGTTATTAGGAAGAGTATTAGAAACCATAAAGGGGAATGATGGTAAGGTTCGGGTGGCAATGATACAAACTAAAAATGGACCTATTAAAAGAGTGATAAATAAATTGGCTAAATTTCCGATTGATATTTCGAGATCGCAAACACTAATACTATGTCTTGACGTAGCAATTAATTGGTTACTACAATATATTGTTTAGGTCAATTAATTGTAGTTTCAGTCTTGACTAATGAAATTGTTGGGCAATTATTTCGACCTGACGCTTAGTGGTCAATACTAAAACTAACTGAATACAATTTTTTAATTGTTTCAGTTTGTCAATTATTATTTTTTTGTAGTACATTATTTGAATCTAGACAATACAATTGGTAAAAGAATTTTCGCTGTACATATTATTTTTATAACGTTAATTTCACTAAAATGTCTTCAATAAATGAACAAAAGTTAAAAAAAAAACATTTTCATATAGATGAAATCCAAATACTTATCAGTATTTGGAAAGACGAAAATATTTCAAAAATGTTTTCAAAATCTCGGCGTCATAATGAAATTTACCAACTAATTGCAGAAAAAATGAATGAGTTCGGGTTTGTTAGATCTCGGGAAGAAGTTAAAAACAAAATCGCTAATTTAAAACAGGAATTTGGAAAAAGAAAACCAAAATCTGGTAAGCATTTTATATTTTGTTGAATGTTAAAATAAAACCATCATATTGATTTCATATTTTTTTAAAGGACAAGCGGTACCAGATTGGATCTTTTATGATGATCTGAATATTATTCTCGGTGCTAAAGATAAATATAATATGGATTTAGGAGATGACAGTATCCCAAGCAGCAGCTTTGATATAAGGTAAAATTTTTTTATTTAAAATTATTTTCAAAATTGAAATCGTTTGTATCAATAACATTTTTTTTTATAATTTATAGCATTGATGATAACATGAATGATAGCACAGAATCAAACGTGGTGGAATACCTTACAATCGAGCCATTAGATATTGATGCTGAAATAAGAGATGATTTATCTAAAAGGCAAAAAAAAAAAAATCAAAGCGCGTTATTGATCAGACGCTTGAGGAATTAGTGGAAATGGGAAGAGAGAACAACAACATACTACAAAAAATGCTACAACTAGAAGAAGACCGCGATGAACGTCAAAAATATCAAGAAGATATTGACAACAAACTTTCTAACGCCTTAATAAAGTTTTTAGAACATCAATCTAAATGATTTCATATTTATTTTTAAACTTAGTTAATTTAAAATTTTTGATAATAAACTAAATTACAAATTATATAACGAATTAATTATTATTATTTAAAATTTATTTATTTATTTATTATATAACATTTATTTACAAATATTTATTTAATAAATAAATAAATAAATAATATTTATTTATTTACAAATATAACGAACTTATTATTATTATTTAAAATTTATTTATTTATTTATTATTTAACATTTATTTACAAATATTTATTTAATAAATAAATAAATAAATAATATTTTTTTTTTATTTACAAATTATACAACGAATTTATTATTATTATTAATTAAAATTTATTTATTTATTTATTTATTTATTTTTATTTAAAATTTGTTATTTTAAATTTATTATTATATAATTTTATTTTTTTTTTTTTTTTTTAATAAAATGTGTTGTGTAATAGGGTTTAGAATATGTGTCACAACAACACATAAATACCTTTTAAGATCTAGGTCTAGACCTGGGTCCCACAACAACTGGCGTTCTAAGGTGTAGATTAACGCTTTTTTTAAACATCTGTGGGTTGAAGCCACCTGAGACTAAGTGTTCCGGCAAACTATTCCATTTGTACGCAGTTCGGACAAAGAAGTCTCTCTGCGATCTGCCAGTATGACAGCGCGGGATCTTTACCGTTTCACTGGTTGCGGCAGCCGATTGCCGAGTGGAACGGGGGTAAGAATAAGTTTGAGGCATGATGCCGCTGATTTCATCTGAGCACTGCTGATGACGATATTTGTAAAAAACAACGAGGTCAGCAACAGTGCGACGATGTTGTAGGGAATCAAGTTTTGATGTCAAAGTTCGATCACCCACAATTCGTATAGCTCGCTTTTGAACAGAGTCCAAGAGGGCCAAGATGGAAACAGAGGCAGCACCCCAAACTTGACAGCAGTACTCCATACAGGGACGAATATAGGACTTATAAACATGGAGCAATTGGTATGGAGTAAAAAATTTTTTGCATCTATTTAGGAGGCCGAGTTTTTTGGACGCGCTTTTTGCCATCGCCATTACATGATCGTTCCAGAGTAGGTCATTTGAAACTGTGACACCCAATAAACGAATGCTTTTACATTCACCTATTGGTTCATCACACATACTAAATAAAATATCTTTGGGGAACTCGGTCTTTAATCTGGAAACAATCAACAGCTGTGTTTTGGTGGAGTTGAAATTGACAAGGTTTTGGTCACCCCAGTCGGCGACTTTATTCAGGTCTTTGTTCAAGTTTATGGCAGCGTCTCTCCGGGCAGGATTAATTCGTTCGTGCATTTTACCTTTTGAAGGAAGGGGCTCGAACGACTTGTGCAGAGTACTATCATCTGCAAAACTATTTATTGGGTTGCTGGTGATTTTCAACAATTCGTTGATATAAATCAAAAATAAGGTTGGGGACAATACTGAGCCTTGGGGTACACCAGCGTTAATTAGTTTAGACTCAGAAGAAAATCCGTCTAAGGTTACCGAAATGTGTCGGTTGGACAGAAAATTTTGAATCAGCTTCACAACATTGGGATGAAAACCGTACGCAACGAGCTTGTTGATTAAGTTGGCATGCCAGACTCGATCGAATGCCTTGGAGATGTCTAAAGCGATAACGTATGTTTCACCACCTTTATCAAGTATGCTGTTCCAACAATGCGCTACATAGTTTAATAGATCGGTAGTTGATCTTTTGTTTCGAAAACCGTATTTTTGTTTGGGTTTTACTATGGAGAAAGGGACAAATTTATTGATAGCAAATTGGATGGTTTCTGTAAAGTTTTGAGCAGAAACATTTACATTGTCAGTGTAAAAACAATGACGGTCGAAAGGGAAACCATGGAAAAAATTTTGAAGACCACTCTTATCCATTTTTGAGTAGTGAAATATTTTACGGGGTTTGGGAGTTGTAGTTTTAAGTAAATCAGTTTTGATAACTGATGAGATTAAATAATGATCAGAATTTCCAATACCACCTTTCGCGACATCGACACTCGTAATATCTGGCATTGTGGTAAGATAGAGATCTAAAAGAAAACTATTATCACCGCCATTACGGGGAGTGAAAGTCGGGCTTTTAACAATTTGGAATAGGCCCTGAGACGCGGCAAAAATTTCTGCCAGTTTTCCACTATTGTCAACATCGTCGGTCGATTTGGAGAATTCCAACCATGATTTGTTGTGGACGTTGAAGTCACCGGTAACGATAACTTCACAATTAGGGGACTTTGCTCTAATCTCGTCCACAATTTTTGTCAGTATATTAAAAAAGTTTGGGTTACGTTTGTTGGGGGACCGGTATAAAGCTATTGTAAAAAAAGTCATTTCTGGAAGACAAATCTTTAAAACCATTGTATTGAAGCCGTCACCGTGTAGTTCAAAATTTGGAAAGCGCGTGTACGCAACACTCTCATGAATGAATGCGCATACGCCCTGATGGAGTTTGAAAGCTGATTCGAGCCTATATTTGGAATTAAGCGATTCTATAAAGAGAAAATTTTCAGAAACTTGTGTTTCTGTAAGGAATAGAATGTTCGGTTTGTCGTGCTCAAGATGATGTTGCACGTGGTCATGGTTAGCGTTCAATCCGCAGATGTTTTGAACATGTATTTTAAAATTTTTTATTGATTCATATATGTTTTGTCCCTGCAAATTCCGTGGACGTGCCGCTTTATGGGCGGGTGGATTGCGCAAATTTGCTTTACCACTTGCTTTACCACTTACCACCTGCTTTACCACTTGCAGACTAAAAAGAAAATTAGTATTAACCAGATGTGTGGTCTGCATAAAGCTGTGTAGCCAGCACATCGCGTTTTTGCTGTCCACTTGTGGTACGTGTTTCACGAAAGTTTGGCTGAGGGACTGCAAGGAAATCTTGCTCTTCAGTTGCAAACCTCTCCAACCACCTCTCATAAAATTGACATTTATACTTCTCACATAAATTGTGCAGAACTATACAACATTTTATTATTTGTTTTGTATTATTTAAGTCAAAATCGATGCGTTTTAGGAGTATTCTCCATCTGCCTTTCAATCTTCCAAACGCATTCTCTACTCGCATGCGTGCAGAGCTCAACCGATAGTTGAAATATTGTTGGACGGGGCTTAAACTACTACCGCTATATGGTTTTAACAACCAACTTTTCAAGGGAAAAGCTCCATCGGCGAGAATGTGGTGTTTTGTTTTATTTTCTTCAAAAAATTTAAATAATAAAGAGTCTCGTAATATAGCAGCATCATGTATTCCACCAGGACGACCAGTATTAATATATCTACAATAAAATAAGAATTGTTTTAACAAATATATTATAAAAACTCCATATATACTACCTAAATATATAGTCATCATCAACCATAGCTAAAACATTGATGGAAAAGTATTGCTTATAGTTGAAATAGTCCTCTGCAGAAGTTGTAGGTTTTTTGATTGGGATATGCGTTCCATCCAATGCTCCGAAAGTGTTTGGAAAATTACATTTTTGGGAAAACTTATTTGCCAGAATGTCCCTCTCTTCTTCTAGTGATGGTAAGCGGATCTGTTTGTGGTACAATCGCTGCACAATTGCTTGACACACTTCCTGAACAATGTGTCCAACGCTACTTTTTCCAACTTTGTACAAATCAGCTACAGATCCAAGATCACAGTTTGATTTTAAAATATGTAAGGCGATTATCACTCGTTTTTCGACACTTGTTGCATTTCTCATGACTGTATCACTTTTGTGTAACGTGTCTTCGAGAGTGTTACATAAATAAATAAAAACCGTACGTGAAACACGGAATTTTTTTTGAAACCTTTCGTCAGAGAGTTTAACAACAACTTCTTCGTAAAAACCATTTGGTTTTGGATGCCACAGCTCGGGAACGGTCCATATTTTTGTTTTTCCTTTAAGTTTTAACTTCAGTATTTTTAATGTAATGATTCTTTGTGTTTCCATTGTTTGTAGAATCATTACCTTTAGTTTCCGTCTATATATTTCATTATCACATTTTCTTTTTTGTCGGCGCATTATCAAACTTTTCATCGTTTGAATAACCGCAATAGTATTCTTAATAAAGGAAAAATATATTTCAATTTAAATATTCATAATTTTAATTACAATTCTAATGTTACTTACGGATGGCATTATATCTGAATGAAACAAACAAAAAACTTTTTATAAAATATTTTGAATTCAAAAACAACTATTTTCTATAACAATATACTAACGTCATTTGGAGCAACTAAAGTGTTCCAAGCGTCAGTAACGAGAACTAAGATAATTGACTACAATAATTTGAGTAGAAAACATAATTATTGTAGTCTTCAATTATTGCCATATTTTACGTCTTCACGCATCAATTAATTGGAGTGTAGGATAATTGTAGTCAATTAATTGCTACGTCAAGACATAGTACTAGTTAACGTTTTAGCTTAAGATTTAATATTAAGTTCTTAGTATTTTTTGAAGTTAGAGTTTTGTTTGAATTAGAAATTAATGAGACCGAAAATTTTGAAATTGGATTACATACATAAATAATTATTGTTTTTTTTTGTAATTATTGATCTTGTTAGTTGTTTTAAAGTAACTTTAAATTTGATCTATTTGATATACTGATATATTTGATATTGTTAATAATTAAAAGATTAAAGAAATTTTCTTGTATTTTGAAATCGAATTGATTGAAAGACTTTCCTTTGAACGCGGGGAATATGGTTAATTTTGAATTGGGTAACACTAATTCTTTATTAACAACAAGAAATTTTCACCTTAAAAATTTAGTTCCTAAAATATAGTATTGGAGTGAAGAACTATTGAAATAAAATAAAATCGAAAATTATAAATATAGTGTGTTTAATTCGAATAAACTAAAGGAAATTAATTTAACTGCCATTTAAATCAGCAGCACTTCTTATTGCATTATTTAGAATATGGGCTGCGAATCCAGTACCCAATACATTCTGGTTCAAATTCGCGTTTAGCTTGCTTTTAAATTTTCACCCCTTGACGTGACACCACTAAAATTTGTGTTCGTGTTATCAGCGCAAATTGCAACTAACTTTTTGTCAATGTTAAATAACAACAAGAAAACAAAATAATAATAAAACTTGTTTATGCTACTGGAGCTGGCGGCTTATAGCAACGCTTTTTTATGTTTATCTGTATCTATATGTCTTTTAATATCATAATGTCCACTGTTAATTTGCAAATTCACTCCGACTAGTAATACAATAAACTTTTGCGTCGTTATATTTTGATTTTTTTTATAAAAGGATAGTCCAATTCAATATCGTATGAGAATTTACGTAAACGGTTCTATCCGTCTTGATTTGCAGGAGAACTTTTTAAATATAATTTTAAAAATTAGTATAAATTTACCTTTTATAGTAGCTTAAAACTTTTGTTACACAAGTAAAGACTGCAAAACAATTAAAACAATTTATTTTAATCTTACTAAATAATTAATACCTTTTCTGTATTCTGTAAGTCTAAGAGGTATACAGTATACCTCTCGTTATATCTTTTGAAAATCTATACCATTTATCAAGTTTTTATGCTGTTTACTTTGTTTTTTATTGAGAAAAAAATTATAAATTAGAAAATAATAATTTTACTTTTGAGCTACCTAGTTAAAGTGTGTTTTAAATAGAGTTTGAAACGCTACTTATATCACTCCTTTACTTTGTTCTTTCAGAGTGCGTAGCTTAAAAAAAATATAACACTCCCACATACAGGAGTGAAAATAATAAAATATCATTTTTGCTACTAAATTGAAATAAATATTTTCTTTCAAATACTCAAAATTTTTATTTTTGCTTCAAATTTGATGCTTTCCTACGTAAAATGCTTCAAATGATTCGTTCAATTGTTCATGTATTGTTAGAAAAATGAATATAAAGGATGACTAATTTTGTTCTTTTGCAAATCGAATGAAAGAACAGGAAAATGTAATCTGTTCCAAAAGAGTAAAATCGAAAAAACAAAAATTTTGCTCTTACGAGTAAGAACGATATTCAAATTATGAACATTTTATTTTAGAATATTCTTTCAAAAGACTGAAATGAGGGCTCGAATAAAGTAAAATTGTAAACTCTGGTTTGAAAATTTAAATCTTTATAAATTTATACGGAAAACTGCGTTTTTTTAAGTAAAATATTTTGTGTTTTAGTTTTCATAATATACTTTCGATCTCTCGTATATACACCGGGGAGATGTTTCTATAAACAAAGAAGCCTTTTCGCTGAGGTAGATGTGTTAGACATCAAAAGATATTTGCAAAATAAAATGTAAATTATTGATTAAATAATTATTAAATTTGTTATTAAATCAACAAATTTAATAATTATTTAATCAATAATTTACATTTTATTTTGCAAATATCTATTGAAGTCTAACACATCTACCTCAGCGAAAAGGCTTCTTTGTTTATAGAAACATCTCCCCGGTGTATATACGAGAGATCGAAAGTATGTTTTATTTTGTTAATGATGATGAACTTCAGTGATTTTTTGATGATAAAAATTGTTCGAAAAAATAATGAACAACTAGAATTTTAGAATGACTAAAAATCTTTAAAATTAAATATCTCAAGAACACGAATTAATGCATCTTTGTAAATTTGATATATTTTAAAGGAAGGTTAGAACTATATTTAAAAAATAAAAAAGTTAAAATTCAATTGATTTTAAAAATTTTTGTCAATGGAAGTTGTTTGAAAAAATTAAGAAAAATTCAAATTTCAGCCGTACTAAAAATCTTTAAAACTAAATATCTCAAGAACAAGAATTTTAGCCTCTTTGTTAATTTGATATATTTTAGAATAAGGATAGAACTATTTTCAGAAAAAAAATTAATTGAATTCCAATTGATCTTTGACCCTAGCGCGATCTTTAAAAAAGTTTTTTTAATATTTTTATTTAAAAATTAATTATAAAAACAATAAATTAATTTTTTTTCAAACGACTAATTAATCATCTATCAAACAAAAACAAATTTGATGAAATCGGTATTGTCGTTCTTGAGCAATTTAATTTCAAAGTTACCTCGGATTTGCAGAATTTTCATTTTTCATGCATGTTGGGGTCAAACTATGCACTTTAAAAAATTTTTAAAATAAGTCGTTTTTTTATTTTGTCCATTCTACTTATATGCCACGTTTCAGGAAAATCAAAAATGGTCAAGTTTTCACAACTTTGTCTAGAACACGTTTTTCATCTGTAACGAATTTCCAGGGCATGATTTTTCGATGATATAGCAAGATTCGTTTTTATCGACTTCATGCTTGGAATAGTAAAGTGAATAATAGTGAAGTTGAAATAAAATATAACTGTGTTTCATGAAAATTTTTGAAGTGTTTAGTTCTTGAGCAGGGTGGACAGTAAGTTTTCTAAAAATTCAAACCCACGTTTATTTTTAAATTTTTAAGTTTAGCATCTTTCGTGTACATTTTAAATTTACGTGAATATCCGAAGAAACTATGCCACCTAGGATTGGGATTCAAACTACATAACATTTCATTTCCCTGAGGAATTTAACATTCATAGGTTTCCTGCATAGACAAATGATCCAGGTTCACTTGAAAATGGAAGATCTGGATTTATTTCAAAATTGGACGAAATGGCAAAAAGTCTCCCGAACACCTGTAAGTTTTAATCTTCAATAACTTCTAAGCCCGGCTTTCGATCTTATTGAGACTTGGCATATAAGGTTTTAGTACTGTTACCAATATTTCTGAATACCAACCTCCGGTTTGTCACTGCCGGTTAAAAAGAGTTTTTTTTTCAGGTGTTTATCCCTACTGTAGTCTACAATTACAAATCTACAATTATAATTACAAATTGGTAATCGGTTTTATTAGCTTTTGGGGTACGTTGGACAAATCATCCACTATACAACAGGTGGTTTTTTCTCTATGTTTTTTATGTTTGTTGGGAGCATACAACATTCGTTCATGAATGAATTTTGTTGACACTTTAAAAAAAAATGCAAATATGTAAGGCAAGGAACTAATTAGTTTTTAACAAAGTCCTACGAGCACCTGTTTTTATAATATCTGGACCAGTTAATTGAATTCGATTAAACTTGGGACATAAACAAATATAGTATGGTTCACAACAGTTCTGCATCCCAACTTTCAGTTTTTCACTTCCGGTAAAAATTTTTTGATACAATTTTTTGAATTTTTTTTACACTACAGCATACAATAATGAAGTAATTTCAATGAAACTTATGGAGAAGGTTTCAATTAGTGTGAGAAGATAATGATCAAACTTTGGAACACATTGATCAAAGTGGCGGAGGTCCACCATACAAATGCTGTCTTCTCACAAAGTGGTGGGGCTCATCATACAACTGCTGACTTGTCACACTTTGTTTCTAAGCTGTTTTAATGATACTGTCATAAAAGATGGAGATTTGAATCTTTGTCATTCACGCCACTGATTAATTTTTGGACAATATTGGGATAAGTAGTGAGGTCCGAAAACAATGACCGTACCATAAAAAATAGAGCAGAGCTAGCCGAGCGATCAATTTTTTGTTAATTGAAAACGACCGATATATTCGGGAACAAAATGCTTTTCGCAGACAAATATATGTTTTACCTTTAAATCTTCCGGTCCTAGTCTGATAGCGATTATCCAAGCTGTTCTTCTTTCTAAGTTATTTGGAGGGTGATGAAATTTCAAATCTGTTTGTTCAGATTTCATCCTGCAGCATGGAACAATACATGTTTTTCCCTTTTTACAGGATACGCTTAGTTTGTTTGGTTGGCTAATTAAATAAATTATAGAATTTAGTTCCTACAAGTTATAGTTAACACATGATACTTACAGCTGGTACATGGCTCACTTAATAAATTATGTATCTTTGCTGTATTCGTCATTTTGCAAAATATTAACTCGTTCTTTAAAATATTGTTTATAAATCACAACAATCATACTGGACAAACGTAGAAATAGCGAATGACTTTGGATTGTCCCATAATACCTAATAGAGTTACATTTAAATACGAATAATTATAAAATAAAAAAAAAAAATAAAAATATAGTTTTTGTCTACCAAATTACGTATAAAACAATAAAGAAATGTGTTTGCATGTGAATAATATCTATGCCTTCTAATTAACACTCTTAGAGGTACAAATAAAAATTACTGTTAGGAATGAATTAATTAGTCAATGAATTAATAGTAAAAAGATTTTCTAACTCTACTGATAGTCGAATTGTAAGTCTTTTTTAAAATGAATATTTAATTATTTTAATTTTAATTGTTAATAAAAATGAATTTTACTCCTTTAATGATCCAATTAAAAATGAAATATAATAAATGGCAATATTATGTTTATGTTTTAAGAGTAATAATATTAGAGAATTGCGTTTTATTATCTTCCCTATTTCTAAAACTGACTTGTTAAGCTTTTGTAATGAAGAAGTAAAAAGTAAAGTAAAAAGTGAAGTGATAAAAAGTGAGCTTTTAAAGTGATGAAATTTTAAGCTTCCTATGAACACATTGCAACAGGTTTTCTATGGCATACTGTGGTCCTGAGATAAAATTGTAATTGCTCTCAAACATATAACAAAATTGGAAATATAAAAACCTGAACCTTAATTACAAAGTAAATCATACTAAGATAACAGAAAAAAAGGGTATTTTAGTTTTAACATATTTTATGTAAAAAAAAGTGCTCTTTTCAACAAAAATATTAGTTTTCAAAAAAATGGGGGCGTTCGGTATGTTATCCTGGTTTTTAGCGTAAATCTGATTATGGCAACACTGTATTGTGATTTTATTTTTTGAAATATTTTTTAGTAATTTTCTGTCTAATTTAACCTTTCAATTGACACCAAAAAAATAAAAATCGAATAACACGTTCAGGTGTTACAGCTGGGCTATTATTTTGAAAACGTACATTTTTTTGTTGATTTTTAAATTTTTGAATTTTAAAAAATCTGAAATTTTGATTGTTGGTATTGACGAAAGGAAAAAAGTGATTTCTGCTTTTATTTTTGGTGTACTCTGAATCGGAGTTATGCGTGGTTGAATTTTTGAGTCTTTTTCACGTAGTTTTTGTAATGGTGTCACTATTTTGTTAATAGATCCCATAAATTTCATGTGATTTACGTATATTTTTGCACATAGGGAGAAAAGTTATTGAATAATCGAAATATGTAAGTTTGGTATATAAAAAATTCACATGTGTTTTTTTATTAAGTTAATAATCCTGTACTAAATGTGGATCTAATAAATTAAACATTTCATATTTTAACACCTGCAATAAATTTGAACCATTTTCATTGTATTTCTGATTGAGAAACAGGTTTTTATTCAAAATAAGAATTGGAGATCCCAATGATCGAAGATTTTGTTATAATTTCCACATCACTAACACTAACATTAGGAAAAAACATTAAAAAAATATTTGTTCTATAAACATTATAATTTAATCAATATTATAAATAAACACATTAAAAAATTAATTTATATAATTCTTTTTGCCTTTAAATTGAAATATTTATGATCATCAGAAAAACAAAACATTTTGGCAATCATTGGTAGCAGCCCATCCTTTTACGGTTCAAATAATTAGATGTAGAACTGTAGCCTTCCAGCGCGACTTTTTCAACAGAGTCTCTCATCTCTGGAATTCATTACCTTCGTGGGTTTTCCCTGATACCTTTAACCCTCAAAAGTTCAAAGTCAACGTTCATAAATTTCTAAAACAAACTTAATTCTCAACTGATTATAATCCCTAGTTGGCATGGTATCTTCGGATATTCAGAGACGTTAATGTATAATTAATTATATTAACACTAAACATGCTTAACTTCCAATAAAAAAAAAAAAGTTTATCGGGTGTAGTGTTATCCGGTAAAAAACAGTGGAATCCTTGAGTTCCACTTATGGTTTTAATGTCCGAAAACCGCATCGAAAGAAATTGCTCCTGTACTTCTATATCTCCTGAAGACACATATGAAAACTTCATAACGTGGTTGGTTTTTTTCGACCAAATTTCCGCCCATTCAAATAATTCCCTTGCTGTTGATATTTTTTTCCTTTAAGCGAAGCTCTCTGGGCTTTTCTTTTAAGTGTTCCTCCAATCCCATCGGATGAACCCTTTCCGTGAGCAGTTGCAAAGAAATGCCATTCTGCAGGTATTTTAAAATCATCAACATGTTTGCAGAGATTTATGAAATTCTTTTGATGGATATATTTCTTGCTGTTTTTCAATGAATTCAATACACCTTTCCTGGTATTTATGAACTGCAACTGTGTTATGCATTAAATGATCAGGGGGTCAATTTACTTTATGACTTCAAGTCATATGACTTGAATTTCGAAATTTTGGAAAAAGAAGTCATAAATCTCGATTCTGTCTGGGTCATATGACTTTTTCCAAACTCATTTGAAATGTCAAAAAAGTCATTAAATAAAAAACTGTGACTGCCTAAAAAAACAGCTATAGCGCCCACAAACGCCAAAAGGTCGCTGGTTGACTATTTAGAGGGACATTTGAAGTTGGCTCGAAACCGATTTTCATCTGCAGATAATGGAAAAGGTAAACTAGCAGAGCAATGGGAGGAAGTAGCTTGCCTTATAAATGCTATAGGAAGGGTTTAAATCTTGACCAAGTCTAATGCAAAATTAATTTGCAGCTACGAGAATGATTACTTAGAGAAGGTTTTGCGACTAAAAAGGTGCAAAATTGAAATAATGGAAGAAATGCGTCAAATTCAAAAAAATAATTTAGCTTTTACTTCCAAATCATTTTTTACCTTTAGCCTGTGTTACTTTTTTTAATTAACGATTATAGATTTAATCAATGAATTATAGAAACTATTATTTTTACAATATTCATTTAAAAAATATTGAAATAACCATTAAAATTGAAGAGCAATATGGCCCTATTAGAAAATTTACTGCATTTGTTGTATTCGGTTCTTGGTCGTCTATATTGTGGAGCAATATTGTTATGTAGACTGGAGTATGATAACGTAGAGCGGTAGGGTTTCAGATTTATATAATGTCTGTTTTCTCATAAGTCACAATTTTGCTTGCCATACGTGGTTCATAATAGTTTCTCATTCATCCACAATCCATAGACCTATTTTTTTTATAGTTTCCGTTACATAAATTTGCTCTTCGCATAAAACAATTAACAATAATATTTTCTTTACAATCCCCTATCATTGACTCACAATACGTTTTCACCAGCATTACTTCACCATCCTGCATAAATTTGAATTCTCTGGACACTAACCGTAATTGCCCTGAATGTTTTCAAACCTCAAAACAGCTGTGCATATTTTTTGTCAATTTATCTTTCCGTTATAGATCTACATTTTACTGTAATACTATAGTAAGCTATTATTTCATAACACATAAACATCATAAGATCGGTTAAACTTACGTTTAATTCATTTTAATATTTCTTACAAATGCGTTGGAAATAACTTATTTCGTGAAATCATCTTACAATATTATGTATTACAAAATAACAACCAGTTTTGTTTTAACGAAAAAGGTCCTAACCTTTATTAACATAACATAAATAAATTTCCTTTCATCAGACACACTTTGTCGAATTTTTCGATATTAAAAATCCTAAATCAGTTGTTATATTTTATAAATTAAAGAATTTAATAGCTAGCTTCTTTTCTTGTTTTTTAGGTTTGTTCATAGTTTAATTATTAAACGTTGTTATTTAGATTTCTATTAATAAGCCTTGATAATGATGAGAAACATCGAAAATTTGGCAAATAAATAAGGAAGAATAAAAATATATATTACAGTTGAAAAGCTATTAAATTGTTTAATTTATTAAAAATCCTATAAAAGAGATGGATATATAGCTAGTATGTTTCGCGCTATATGATTTTACTTCGTATCCAATCTACATATTACATAACTTGAATTTTCTCGTTATGTAGTTTGTTGAGAATCCTCCAATTAAATAGCTTGAAACTTCTCGCTATATATAGCTAGTAGCTACTGTGTATCCTTATATTTAATCCTTTGAATTTCGATAAATAATTGATCCAAAAGAGAATATAATATTTTTTTAAAAACAAATTCTGTTTCCAGTTCCAAAAAAGTTATAATCTTCAAATCTCTACCATCAATTCTCAATAATGAATTATGAATAATAATTCTTCCATTCAAATAACAAATATTTAATCATTATATGTGATCATCATTAAAATTATATAAATAATCTGCACCCTTCTTAATCTGGACTTATTGCAAAGAAGGAAATATATTTTAAATTAATATTTTTTATTTACTTCCAAAATTATTCTCCAAGCTAATTTTGGTTACAAAAATTTAGCACATGATAAATGAATAAATCATTTTTAAAAATAAACTTTTTTTAAAATAATCAATTAATTGGTAACAAAATTCTTTCTCTTATGATTTAATTAATATACTTCTTATCAACAAGAAGAACAAAACTTAATTGAAATTATTTTTTCATTTAGGAAAAATAATGTTTTTCAAAACAAACTAAGTTTTTTAGAAAAAATAAGTTTTTCAAACATACTTAGATTTGTTAATTGTGAGTATCCTAAAGTTTACAAAAAATTATTGCCAAATATAAAATTAATAAGATTTAGCGAAATTTGGTGAGAAATCACCACAAACACTCCCTCACCAGTGATTCGCCAGAAGAACGAAAAATAATTTTCAAAAGCAAGATAAATTTTTAAATCAATTAATTTTCAAAATCAACAAAAAAATAATTTTAAAATATTTTAAATAACGCTGTTTCGAATATATAATAAATTTTATCAAAGATTCGAACAAGAATGACCTCATCATCATCTAAAAAAAAATGAAATTTTTAAGATGATATTGAAATGAGTGAGCTTATTGAATCAAACTAATAAATAATTTTAGAAATTATGTCGAATAATAAAGAATTTAATAAAATCGCATTAGACAGTTGCTAACGACAGTGAAAAGATCAAACGTCTACAACATTTAACTAACTTGACTGGAAAGCAAAGATTTTTTAAAATCATTAAAACAATTATCAATAAAATTTAATAATTTTTGAGGTGTTTTAATTATTCTTCCAGATTTAGAAATTCTTTGATTGGGAATAATAATTACTGATGGCTGATCATTGAATGTTACTTTCTTTTTACTTTTATTTAGTAAAATAGAATCCGGTTTATTTGTACCAGATGAATCTGATTGATTCAGATTAGAAGGAGAATTTAAAGAATTAGAATGATCAGCTCGATTTAAATTGTTAGAAAATTGTATCTGCTTGCTTAAATTAGAAAATTCAGAAAAATTTTTAGAATTAATATTTGAAGTTGAATCTGATAGATTCATGGATTTTGCATTTATGAGAGAACTGTGGTGTTCATCGTCTGAATTTGCATGATAACATGGTTTAAGTCGATCAACTGAAATTTTGACTTCTTTGCCATTAATTTCTATATTGAAAGTTTTATTGTTTCGACTTAAAACTTTGAAAGGACCTGTGTAAGGAGCTTGTAATGATCTCCTTAAGGCATTTGTACGCAAAAATACATGTGAGCAAGTATGTAAATCTTTGCTCACAAAAGAAGAAGATGATACATGTGATGCTGTTGTTGGTCTAATTTCATCAAAATGTTTTTTCAATTCCTTAACGAACTCTGATTGGGGACAAAAAGATTTTGCAGTAGAATCTAAGAATTGTCCTGGAATTCTAATCGAGCTTCCAAAAGTGAGTTGCGCTGAAGTAGATTGTAGTTCTTCGCTGAATGAGGTTCTTAAACCTAGAAGGACTGAAGGTAGAACTTTTGTCCAGTCTGGACGGTCATGACACATAATTGCTGATTTAATTGTGCGATGCCATCTTTCTACCATACCGTTGCATTTTGGATTATAAGAAGTGGTTCTGAATCTCTTAAAACCTAGTAGGTTGGAAAGTTCAGAGAAAAGTTGGGATTCGAATTGGGTTCCTTGATCAGTTATAATTGATTCTGGAACACCAAATCTCGAAATCCAAGAATTGTATACTGCGAATGCGACAGTTGCAGCAGTGATGTCTGGAACTGGTATCGCTTCGGGCCACCGATTATATAGCTAGTATGTTTCGCGCTATATGATTTTACTTCGTATCCAATCTACATATTACATAACTTGAATTTTCTCGTTATGTAGTTTGTTGAGAATCCTCCAATTAAATAGCTTGAAACTTCTCGCTATATATAGCTAGTAGTTACTGTGTATCCTTATATTTAATCCTTTGAATTTCGATAAATAATTGATCCAAAAGAGAATATAATATTTTTTTAAAAACAAATTCTGTTTCCAGTTCCAAAAAAGTTATAATCTTCAAATCTCTACCATCAATTCTCAATAATGAATTATGAATAATAATTCTTCCATTCAAATAACAAATATTTAATCATTATATGTGATCATCATTAAAATTATATAAATAATCTGCACCCTTCTTAATCTGGACTTATTGCAAAGAAGGAAATATATTTTAAATTAATATTTTTTATTTACTTCCAAAATTATTCTCCAAGCTAATTTTGGTTACAAAAATTTAGCACAAGATAAATGAATAAATCATTTTTAAAAATTAACTTTTTTTAAAATAATCAATTAATTGGTAACAAAATTATTTCTCTTATTTTTTTTTTTTTTTTTATTTATTATTTCTACGGGATACACTCCCATTTAACAAATTGAAATATAATATAACATTTTAATCTAAAGGTTTAACATTTTGTTCAATTATATATTTTGACATTATCATTTAATAGTGTTTTGAAATATCCTAGTGACGGGTGAAATAAATCAATCCACTTTGCATGTGTATTGGCCAGCAAACATATATTGTATATTGTAGACTTATCAGCGACTGATCTATAAGCATAAGGAATTTGAAAAATTATTATATAATTTCTGAATTTACGTGCAGGAACATAAAAATATAGTTGCGAAAGTATGTTTGTGGAATCCAGTTTGTTGTTGATGATATAATAAAGAAATAATAATTCATGGCAATTTCTACTCGACTCCAGTGTACATATATACAGTTTCTTGGCGATGTAGGTATAATCATGTTCAAAATACGGTATTGGCTCTCTAAGTTTGTATGCAGCGAAACGGAAAAAAAGATGCTGTACTTTCTCAATATCATATATTAAATAATTTACTGACGGCGACCAGATTATAGATGCGTACATGAGGATAGATTTAACAGATGTATTGTATAACATTGTAATAGCACTGATACTGTTGAAATCCTTGGCAGTGTTTTTTAGTACCCACAAGGCTTTTTTTGCTTTTGTAATAATGTAGTCAATGTGGTCACTAAAACTAAGATGTTTATCAAAAACAATACCTAAGTCTTTCACTGTATCTGTGTACTCCAGCCGCACGCCATTAATGTAAAAACCAAAATCAAAATCACCAGGTTTATCGCCAAACACCATGATCTTGCACTTTTTTTCATTGAAATCCATTCCATTTTTTTTGTTCCAAATAACAACACTCTGCAAGTCTTGATCAAGGAGTTCCAAATCATTATAGTTTCTTATATTTCTATACAACTTCATGTCATCTATGAACAAGAGAAAATTTGAGAACTTGATCACATATTTAATATCGTTGATAAAGATTATATAAAATAAGGACGCTAAATGGGATCCTTGTGGAACACCAGATGTTACTAGTATACGTTTTGAAATATAGTTGTACATTTTGACAAATTGTTTTCGAACTTTCAGATACGAGCCACACCATTCCAAAATATTAGCTCCAATCCCATACATTTTGCATTTTTGAAGAAGTAAATCAAAATCAACTGTATCGAATGCTTTTCTATAGTCTGTATATATTGTGTATGTGCAAAACTTGTTGATAAAAGATTCAATAATATTTTCTTTATATTCAAGCAAGTTGGTAGTTGTTGACTTCTTTGGAATGGAACCATGTTGTTCATCTATTATAAACTTGTACATGTAACTAGACAGCTTATCATATATAATCCGATCTAATATTTTGGCAAATGTATTAGCAATCGTTATCGGTCTATAATTGCTGACATCGTTTTTATTACCAGATTTATACACAGGTGTTACATAACTTTCCTTCCACTTCGTTGGATAAACTGCTGTATGTATTGATTTATTAAATAGAATGAGTAATAGTGGTGTTAGATAATCTGCTACGGATTTTACAAACAAAGGATGTATATTGTCAGGTCCCGGACATGTATCAACCTTTAATTTATTTATTGAGATTTCAATATCCTTAGTGGTAATGACCAATGTATCAAAGCTGTAGTGTCTGTGTGCAAAACTATCAATAATATTTAGCGGTGATTTTCGGTATACAGCTCCAAAATAGTCAGCAAACAGATCAACAATACTTTTCCCATCATTGGCCGTTCGATCTTTAAAGACCATTTCAGTTGGTGTATTTGACCGTTTGGATTTAACAAAATTCCAGAAACCTTTTGTGCTAGTGTTCAAATTGGCTTCAATAACGTTAATTTTCTCCTTATAGTCTCTTTTAGTTAAATATTTACATAATGACCGCTGTTTGGCAAATTCGTTTTTATCGAAGAGAAGATTGGTTTCCTTATAAATGCGATGTAACTTCTTTTTCAGTATTATTGCATTACGTAATTGCACAGTGTACCATTCAGGAAAATTAGAAGATTTAATAATTTTAACTGGTATATTTTCATCTATAATTTTATACAAATGAGTATACAGTTTATCAAGTAATTCATTTACATCATCGTTGTCATCTGTTTTTAAAATATCTGTAAATTTTATTTCATTTAATTTAATTTTTATTTTCTCATAATCAGCTTTATTATAATTGTAAATTGATTGATTGTGATGTAGTTCATTGGTGTTAGTAACATATATAGTAATATCGAAAGCAGCATGACTAACATCTAAATTTACTAATGGATCATCACAAATATTAACCGTTAATTTTTCTGAAGAAAAGACTAGATCTAATACATTACCACAGGCATTTTTAAAATTATTGTATTGCAAAAGATTTAGTAAATTAAAATGCCTCGTAACATATTTTGCTGCTTCTCTAACACTACAACTTTTGTGATATCCTTGTAGCTTTATTTTGTTATCTTCTTCATGCCATTCGTAACCTGGTATGTTATAGTCACCCAAGATTATTATCTTGTGTTCACTATGCTCGTTTATGGCTTTCTCTAAGACCTTGATGTGCTCTTCATATTGATCTATGGTTGCATTCGGTGGTATGTAAATTAAAATTATTAATAAACGTAAATATCCTACCTTGACGGATACAATTAGCTGCTCAAACATTTGGTTGTAAACACATACAATAGAACTGGCATATTTCTTATGAACAGCAATCAGAACACCACCACCCTTCATTTTAGCAGTAGTTTGGAGATTTCTGTCACTTCTATAAATTACATAGTTATTGTTTAAAATCATTGCATCATTTACTTTATCCGTTAGCCAGGTTTCAGTAAGTGCAATGATATCATATTGTTTTAAAGTATTAGTTGTATTAGTATTGAGATCGAAAAGTTTGTTGGATATGCTTCTGACGTTTTGCATGTACATAAAAAGATGTTGTTGACTGTTAGTAGAAATTGCTTTGTGTTGTTTTATTAGTTTTTTGTCACAATGGTTGGATAACCATTTAGATATTTGATTCTACAGTTAGTTTCACCTGCCTGGATTTTTTCATTGAGTTGTGATTGAACGGTTTTTGAATTTTTTAACTCATTTGGTGTTTTATCAGTAGTTATAAACACCTTTTCTTGAAACAAGTTACTTAATTTCTTGTTATTTCTTACAATCCACATTACTTCATCGTGCGACTGAAGCGTACAGCGTAAAGGTCTCACTTTGTTAGTAGTATAAACACCGAGTCGAGCGACCTTGACATTGTTTGTTAAATGGGCATTGCCTTGGAATATAACCTGTACTCTACTTAAATCTTCTTGCGGGTTATTATTATCATTTAAATTGAAAATGATCATGTTATTCTGCCGATTTTGCCTATCATTTAATTCGCGAAATATCTGGGTTTCAATTGACGAACAAATTTTGTTATCAAAATCTGTATTACGCTCTTTGAGATTATTTAGCTCCGTCTCAATTGCTGATATTTGTGGTTTTATTCTATTAACCTCACTTTGCGTATTTTGTATGGTTGCAAACATATCTTCAAGTTTTTCAATTTTTTTATTTAATTCACCAATTGTAACCGCTATAACACTTTCATACGGGGAACTGCCATCAGCTTTGCATTTACAGCATCTGTAAATCATGTTTGGTATAGGTGTTTTTTGTTTTATGACTTTTTCTTCTGATGCTGAAATTTCTGCACAGTTGCGGGTTCTGTTTGCATGAAAAAAAGCACTGCAGCATATACATGTCACAATTAATGATTCTTTATCGAAACATTGCGCGCATATTTTACAGGTTGACATTTCGATGATACAAAAACAAATTGAAGGTTTACTGTAATTTTAATTAACAGATTGTTGCACAATAGAAATAATTCTGAGTAACATAAAACACTAAAACAAAACTTTTTAATTTCAATAATTTAAACTATGAGAAAATATGAAAAAAAAACCATAAAGTTTGTTTATCGCAAAAAAATTATCAAATTTCTTTCTCTCCTCTTAATATAATTAATTTTATTTAATGTTAAATTTGGAAACAAGACAAAAAGAAAAACACGTCCGATATGTTTCACCTTTCGATTAATATGAAGCTTCATCATCATCATCACATCAAGCTTATGATTTAATTAATATACTTCTTATCAACAAGAAGAACAAAACTTAATTGAAATTATTTTTTCATTTAGGAAAAATAATGTTTTTCAAAACAAACTAAGTTTTTTAGAAAAAATAAGTTTTTCAAACATACTTAGATTTGTTAATTGTGAGTATCCTAAAGTTTACAAAAAATTACTGCCAAATATAAAATTAATAAGATTTAGCGAAATTTGGTGAGAAATCACCACAGATATATGATTTTTTGGTCTCTTGTGCAGCATCTTATCTTTCATGAATGTCGAAATTAGAGTTGAAATTTTGCATTCATGCTTTTTTCCTCTTATATTTAAGGTTAAATATAAGTAGAAAATTTTTAATTAAATTCAATTTTTTTAAAGTTAGTTCAATTAGTGCAAATTTTTTTTTAAATGTTCCGTCCCATTAGTGAAATTTAAGAAAAATTTTAATTGTTTGTGGTGGTTAAAACAAAGAAAACAAAAAAAAAATATATCCTATATGTTTGTGCTTTAAAAAAATCAAAATAAGTTACACAAAATTAATAATGACCTTCTAGGTCAATCTCTTAGTATATAATTCTTATTGGATTGTTTGTTGTGCTGTGAGTGCCGTGCTTAGTTGAAATTAAAAAAAAACATCAACCATTATCTCTTATGTCTTGTGTCAGATTTTTCATTCGTGAATATCAGAAGGGTAGCGAAATCCGAAATTCGACGTCCACGCCGTGCTGCCTGGTTAATGCTGACAGAATTAGGTTGGTGTACCGGAGACAAGCAGGGTAAAAACTGCTTAGTCAATCATGGTACATCATGGCGAATTGGCGCCTTAAAACCAATGCGACTCAAGCGTCTGTTCTCCATGTTAGGGGCGGCTTGAAGCGGGCGTCTGTCTTGGATCAAGCGGCTCGCTATATAAACGTGTCAAAAGGTTGTTTCTGGTAACCTTAAGATGCAGAACGGACCCATTCACGACAATTTGGGTTGGGCCTAAGGTTAACACCCTAACCCCGGAAAAAAAATTATTTGTTAAATTTGGAAATCAGAAAAGAAAAACAGACCCGGACAAAAACAACAGAATTTTACCTGGACGTGAAAAAGGACCAGACTACCGAATCGGAACGTGGAACGTGCGCAGCCTGAGCGCTCTTGATGCTCTTATAAGTCTAGAAACAGAGGCTGAGAGGTATGGGATGGATATCATAGCTCTGCAAGAAATTAGACAGCCAATAATCGGAAAACAAGATTTGGATAGTCACTCTCTATACTGTAGTGGTCATCCATCTCGAAGAGAATTTGGAACTGGCTTTCTTGTTGGTGCACGCATACAAGAAGCCGTGATGAAATTCATCCCGGTCAGTGAGAGGATTTGCTACCTACGTGTACGTGGTACATATAACAATATTTCTCTTATTGCCGTGCATGCACCTACTGAAGCTAAGACCGTCGACGAGAAGGATAATTTCTACATAGCGCTGGAAGAGGTTATGAAACAAACACCAACACGCGACTTCACTATGGTTCTTGGTGACTTTAATGGGCAGGTTGGAAGAGATATCTCTTATGGAAATGTGGTGGGCCCCAACAGTCTGCATTTGAATTCGAATGATAATGGTGAGAGAATGACTGAGTTTGCATTATCAAATAATTTGAGAATTGCCAGTACTTTCTTTCCGCACCGATCGATTCATAAGCAGACATGGGTCTCACCGAATGGAAACACTCGAAATCAAATTGATCACGTGCTAGTTACAGCACGTTTCTTTTCGAGTGTTCTGGATGTGCGATCCTTTAGAGGTGCATACATTGGAAGTGACCACTTTCTTGTATGTGCTAAAATAAGGTTCCACTTCCCAAACCCAAGCATTCCGAAATTCAATCAACGGAAACGATTTAACATCTCATCACTAAAGAATGCAGAAACAGAAGAGAAATATCAAAACCATATTGCCGAAACATTAGAGAAATCAGAAACCATTAATGGAGACGTCGATAAGTCATGGTATTTGCTCAAAGATGCTGTTTTAAGCGCTGCTGAGGGAATACTTGGACGACCACAAAACCACTCCCAGAAGCCATGGATGGATCAAGCTTGTCTTGACGCTATTCAATACAAAAGAGATTGCTATCTGAAATGTCTGCAAGGACGCAACACCAGGTCCACGAAGGAGAACTATAAACTGGCAAGACAAGCCGTTACAAAGTTATGTAGACGAACGAAGAGAGAATGGTGGAAGAGAAAGTGTGAGGAGATTGAAAGCTTCAATAAGGAACATCAATCGCGTAACTTCTTTCAACAGGTTAAAACCTTAAAGAAGGGCCCTCAAACTAGATCGACTGCTATTCAAAACGAAGATGGGGAGCTACAAGTAGACCTTAAAAATATTTTAGACACTTGGGCCACTTATTTTGAGAATCTTCTCAACTTAAGTGACCAGCAACAAGTCGGGCGACGAGCAAAGCTTATTCGTGCGTCAAAGGTACATGTAGACGAACCCACCAAAGAGGAATTCGATGCGGCGCTGTCAAAATTAAAATGCAATAAAGCACCTGGTATCGACGATATAACATCCGAAATGATTGTACATGGTGGTGAAACTCTATCCTTAAGATTGTTTGAACTTGTTCAAATGATATGGAGGACTGAAGCCAAGCCACAGGACTGGAACACAGCTATGCTGATACCAATCCATAAAAAAGGTAATCGCCTACAATGTGCACACTACAGAGGAATCGCTCTACTCTGCACAGCATATAAGATCTTTTCTTACATTTTGCTATCCAAAATCAATCCTTTTGCTGAACAACTGTTTGGAGAATATCAGTGTGGCTTCCGGCGGGGCCGAGGTACCACCGATGCACTTTTCTCGATAAGGATGATTTTGGAAAAGTGCCGAGAGTTCAACATACCAGTGCACCAACTCTTCATTGATTTCAGACAGGCCTACGACTCTCTCGAACGAGAGACTCTATGGTCTGCTCTGGTGTCAATGGGAATTCCTGGTAAACTGGTATCACTATGCAAAATGACAGTACAGAACTCTCAATGCTGTGTACGAGTAGAGAACGAAATATCAAGGTTTTTTAAAGTTGACTCCGGGTTAAGACAAGGTGATGCTATCTCTCCTATACTTTTTAATTTAGCCTTGGAATATGTGTGCCGTCAAAAGAAACTGCCGACTAACAACAATATCTTGTCAATAAACTCAGTACAGATGATTGCATACGCTGATGATGTTGTCATCCTCGGCCGAAGTGAAGCTGTTATGAGTGAGACTTTTAAGTCGCTTGAGAGTGGAGCTAGAAAAATTGGTCTGCAAATTAACTACAATAAAACCAAACATATGAATGTTTCAAGAGAGTCTGAGAAGAAAGATTTGATGTGCGGCGATGAACGAATTGAGGGAGTTGAATCTTTTAAATATTTGGGATCAATGCTTGACTCAAACAACAGCATACTTACAGATATAAAAGCTCGAATCGCTGCAGGTAATCGAACTTTCTACTCAATCAAACCTCTCCTTGGATCTCCGTATGTATCAACTAACACCAAGCTCAAGTTATACAAGACATTGATTAGACCGGTTGTGATGTATGGGTCACAAACGTGGACCCTTACACAAAATGACGAATCGCATTTATCTGTATTTGAGCGTAAGATCCTACGCTACATTTTTGGTTCACTTAAGACAGACGATGGAGAGTATAGAACCCGGTATAACTTTGAGATCAGAGACCTTCTTAAGGGTCCTGATATAATAGGTTGTATCCGTTCTAATAGGATTGCTTGGTTTGGGCATGTTCTACGAGCCAATTCACAGTCTGGAATGATTAGAAAAATGTACGTTAGTACCCCAGGGAGTGGGCGACCGCGAGGTAGACCACGACTACAATGGGAGACTGACGTAATAAACGACCTTAAAAAAATCGGCTGCCATGGTAATTATGTCGCTGTTGCGAATGACCGTGGTGAATATTCGAAGCTGATTAGCCTGGCAACGCTCCTACATGGAGCATGAACGCCGTAAAAAAAAAAAAAAAAAAAAAAGAATATCAGAAGAGATGGATCATTGTTTTTGTTGATTCAGGCATTTTCTTTCATTAAAATATACGTAGTGAAATTTTTAATTAGTTATTTAAAATAAATTTTTTATTAGTAAATTCAATTAAAATAGTTTCGTCTATACAATAAATTTGTTAAATTAAAAATATTATTAGTTGCATTTGTGGTTTTTCTTTTAAAACAAAAATCAAATCGTGTTATAATTAAAATATGTTTCGAATAATAATCTGTTTGTAAGTACACACTTAAGATTAAAAATGTTAAATTAAAATAAAAAAACCAAATTTTTAAACTATTTTGTGTTGTATGGAAAATAAAATTTGTTCTATGTTTGTGATTTTGATTGCTACGTTGTGTGATTGCAATTAGAAATTGTCCTTCAAAGTTGGATTTAGTACAAAATCAATTCAAAATTTTTATCAGTAATGGCCTGATTTATTTCAACGCAACATTTAAGTGAAATTTTTGTTGATACTATCGTATGGCAACCGTAGTGCAACGCAACAGTTATATAAAATTTTTTTTTGCTATTACTACTTATTTCAACGCAATATTGGTATCAAATTTTTACTATTACCACTTATTTCAACGCAACATTTGTGTCAAAGTTTTACTATTACTACCGTATATTATTTCGACGCATCATTTGTATCAAAGTTTTACTATTAATACCGTATATTTTACATATTTCAACTCAACATTGATATCAAAGTTCTACTATTACTACTGTGTATTATACATATTTCAACGCAACATTGATATTAAATTTTTGCTGTTATCAAATCAACATTTATATCAAATTTTTGCTGTTGCTATCATCTATTTTACATATTTCAACTCACCATTGATATCAAATTTTTGCTGTTGCTAACGTATATTGTACATATTTCACCTGATATCAAATTTTGGTGTGATTACAACTGAATTTCAACTCAACATTGATATACAATTTTCTTGATACTTTACCTGTTGGATTGTTCATCGCTGATGGAGGGCTAAGGCCGTAAGACTTAAAAGTCGGGAGGATTTAAACGTGGGGTGAGCGAACTTGATTTGTTTTATTTATTTTTTTTACATAGAGGTGTGAATGCGTGTGCAAAGGGTGTGCAAGTGATTGAATGGGGGCTTGCTTGTCGATGCGTGTGTGTGTGAGCTGGCGAGGCGCGTAGCGAGATGCATGTAGTCTGAATTGAAAATGATTGTAAACGAAATATTGTTGTTCTGCGGCAACATCTCGTTTTCCAAATATATCCTTTATTATGTCAAATCCTATTACCTAAATTTGATAATTTATATTTTTATTAATTAAATATTGATAAAAACCTTGCCAAAAAGAAAAACAAATTCTTGTCGTGTTTTATATTTATTAACCGTATTATGCATTGACCAACTGTAAACTACAGGTATTTACTTAAATTGGTGTGGCACTATTTATTTAACTCCCCAATTAAATTATAACTTCATGGGGGCTGTAGATAATTTTCTTTGGTAATTTCGTGCGGTTTGAAACATTTTTTTTGAAAGGATTTTTAATAAAGAAAAAGGAAAACCAACAATAAAGACTTTCAATATAGCGTGCGACGTTCTCCCGTGCTCTAAGAATTGATTTCCGGTTTACCAGCAATGGCAGTGGTTTAAAAGCTGTATCAAATTGATCAGCTGGCAACAATACAACCAATGTTTGATTACTACCATCTGTGATACTTGCTGTGGGTCTTAGAGCTGAATTATCTTGCTTCACAGTCTGAGTGTGTGGGTGAATGTTAGCATGTTTGAATCGGGAGTGTGTGGGCGTATGGGAGTGATTGTGTGGGTTGGACGCGCTGATCGTGGTTGTTTCGCAAAAGGGGTCGCCAGAGTCTCCATTCTCCACTTGTATTTTTTTCCATTTCTGTAAATTTTCGTAAATTGCGTACATTTCTGCATTTGGGTTGAAGCAGCAGGTATTACTCCATCAAATCCACGAGGACTGAGCTTTAGCCGTAACGGCGTTAAGTTACTCTAGGTACGAATCCTGCTATGCCATTCTCATTGGTTCGCCAATGAGAAAGCTCTTCATTACAATATCATCCTCTTCATCATCCATTTCCATTGAATGCATCCATTTTGTTGTCGGATGGCAAAGTATAATTACCCTGCGTATTTTTGGTATAATTTTATTTCTAAAATGAAAGCGTAGAACGTACGTTCAGTATAAATCGAGAACTATATGTATTTTATCTTACCGAAAAAATTTCTGTGATTTTCTCTGATTTTACGCCTAATTAAAATGTCCATTTTTTTATTAACTTTAAAATTATGTATCATTAAAAACACAATTAATTCAATGAATTATTTGTGATATTACATCACTCCGATGGAAATAATCCCATCATGAATAATAAGACTGAATCGAACAAAATATGGTGTGAAATTTATGAAAATTTTTTGCTATCCACAAACTTGTCGATCGATCTAGTTTCGAACCGATAAGAACTTTTTATTACACTTTAAAAAAGTATATCATTCTCATCAGGGCTAGCCGACTAGATACACTACCAAAAAAATTTTTCGCTATATAAACCTAAAATAGGTCACTACTCTAGCGAAGTATAAGAAACCAAAAAACTTTCATAAACATATGTTTATTAGATTCAGGTATAGTCAATTTGTTTCTCTAGCTGATCACTATTGTTGTTATACTCTAACCAAGTTAGAATTGGATAACAAACTTGTATCGGTAAGAAGAAGATGACCATCTTCACTTGTGTCTATCGACACATTATCTACAATTAATTCAATGAATTATTTGTGATATTACATCACTCCGATGGAAATAATCCCATCATGAATAATAAGACTGAATCTAACAAAATATGGTGTGCAATTTATGAAAATTTTTTGCTATCCACAAAATTGTCGATCGATCTAGTTTCGAACCGACAAGAACTTTTTATTACACTTTAAAAAAGTATATCATTCTCATCAGGGCTAGCCGACTAGATACACTACCAAAAAAATTTTTCGCTATATAAACCTAAAATAGGTCACTACTCTAGCGAAGTATAAGAAACCAAAAAACTTTCATAAACATATGTTTATTAGATTCAGGTTTAGTCAATTTGTTTCTCTAGTTGATCACTATTGTTGTTATACTCTAACCAAGTTAGAATTGGATAACAAACTTGTATCGGTAAGAAGAAGATGACCATCTTCACTTGTGTCTATCGACACATTATCTACAATTAATTCAATGAATTATTTGTGATATTACATCACTCCGATGGAAATAATCCCATCATGAATAATAAGACTGAATCTAACAAAATATGGTGTGCAATTTATGAAAATTTTTTGCTATCCACAAAATTGTCGATCGATCTAGTTTCGAACCGATAAGAACTTTTTATTACACTTTAAAAAAGTATATCATTCTCATCAGGGCTAGCCGACTAGATACACTACCAAAAAAATTTTTCGCTATATAAACCTAAAATAGGTCACTACTCTAGCGAAGTATAAGAAACCAAAAAACTTTCATAAACATATGTTTATTAGATTCAGGTTTAGTCAATTTGTTTCTCTAGTTGATCACTATTGTTGTTATACTCTAACCAAGTTAGAATTGGATAACAAACTTGTATCGGTAAGAAGAAGATGACCATCTTCACTTGTGTCTATCGACACATTATCTACAATTAATTCAATGAATTATTTGTGATATTACATCACTCCGATGGAAATAATCCCATCATGAATAATAAGACTGAATCTAACAAAATATGGTGTGCAATTTATGAAAATTTTTTGCTATCCACAAAATTGTCGATCGATCTAGTTTCGAACCGATAAGAACTTTTCATTGATTTCAGGCAGGCCTCCGACTCTCTCGAACGAGAGACTCTATGGTCTGCTCTGGTGTCAATGGGAATTCCTGGTAAACTGGTATCACTATGCAAAATGACAGTACAGAACTCTCAATGCTGTGTGCGAGCCTTGGAATATGTGTGCCGTCAAAAGAAACTACCGACTAATAACAATATCTTGTCAATAAACTCAGTACAGATGATTGCTTACGCTGATGATGTTGTCATCCTCGGCCGAAGTGAAGGTGTTATGAGTGAGACTTTCAAGTCGCTTGAGAGTGGTGCTAGGAAAATTGGTCTGAAAATTAACTACAATAAAACCAAACATATGAATGTTTCAAGAGAGGCCGAGAAGAAAGATTTGATGTGCGGCGATGAACGAATTGAGGGAGTTGAATCTTTTAAATATTTGGGATCAACGCTTGACTCAAACAACAGCATACTTACAGATATTAAAGCTCGAATCGCTGCAGGTAATCGAACTTTCTACTCAATTAAACCTCTCCTAAAATTTTATGTTCACGCAGAACGATTACAATCCTCACCAGATGTACTGTTCTGTTCGTAATGTTAGGTTTTTTATGCCAACAATGTAAGTTCGGATTTAGAGCAATATACAAACACAAAGTTGGGGCTGGACGTACTAAGAAATTAAGCATATTTTGCGAGTTTGTGGTCATCCCGTACAAACAGTTGCTCAGCCATTCAAAAACTCGATGGTTTTCATTACTTCCAACGCGTACTGGAGATATATGATGGCTTAAAATCTAGTTCACTTCAATAGACAATAGCGAAAATGATTTTACACTAGTGGAAAACCCCCATTTTCACAAAAATAGGGTTGAACCTGCATGCAAGTAAACTTTTTATGTTATCGTAGGAAAAAAGTGGTTTCATTGTGCATGCATTCTAGGATAGCATAAATGTAATTTTTGTTTAAAATAATGTTTTTCTCAGCTGGGAAATAAAGTAAACCTTTTCTGATAAGTTTTAAAAATATTGACCCCACCCTCTCTTCCATTTAAAATTTGTCCTCTTTTTTGTAATGCTCGATCTGGTCACCCTAATTCAAATGCTATATACATGGAAATAGCAATAACCAACAGCATTAAATGTATGTAAATCTATAATTCTTACAAGCACTCAATGAAAGACCAATGCATTCTATAAAAGCTTTAATGCAGCTCTGATACAAGTTAAAGCTAAGCTAATAGATGTTTTCTATTCCAATACATACCTCGCTCCATAAGACGAGATATTTTAGCTTTATTTGTAGTTATAGAACTCAATAATCAATTTAAATGTTCTAAAAGCAAATCTAGAGTTGTAAAGCGAAAATGAATTATAGCAGCGTAAATTATGTTTAAAGCTCATAATGGTTAACATCTTCGTTTGAGAACTATCAGGCTAAGTTTTTGAGTTTTAAAACTGTGATAGACACATTGATTATTTCAGCTCTAATAATTGTTCCTTGGGTAGTTAGCTAGTGATAATGATTACACCAGCTAGTAAAATCGCATGGCTAGTAGCTTGTTATATTGCTCAATGTAAAAATTTTTTAAATTTAAAAGATACTTTACATAGAGAATACCAACGTATGTACTCTCTGATTTCAACACAATTTTTTTCTTCTAATTATTAAGTAGATTATACACATAGCTGAAGGTATAATCATCAAATTAAGATTTCTGGAGGAATTTCTTTTCAACATAATAATCATTTCTCTAAGAATTTTGTGGTGAAGCAACAAAGAAAACAACTTTAAGAAACGACAAAATAACATAAATGTTTTATTAATAAAATACGGTAAATATATTGTAAAGTAAAACAGTTTCTTATTGTTGATCAAAGAAATGAGACGTTAAACCAAATATTTTTATATTGAAATTAAATAGTTAAGACTTTAAGAGTGAGTTGAAGTGATAAGTGATAAGTGTTACAGAAATAGTTATAAGTATGAGAGTAAGTGTTGTGTTTGGATTATTGGGATTATTATTCTGTATTGGATTTGGAAATTGTAGTCCAGTAGATAAATCAGATGCAACTTTGAGACAGAATACAGGTTCTACACCGATTGTAGAAGGAACGCCTGCTGCTTCGTCGTCTGAGGATGATGACGATGATGATGATGATGACGATGGGTTAGGGGATGCCTTAGTTGATGATGATGATGATGATGATGAGGACGATGATGATGATGATGATGGAGATGATGACGATGATGATGATGATGGAGATGACTATCTTGAACGATTTTTTGACGACATCCTAGGTGGTGATGACGATGACGACGACGACGATGATGATGATGATAACAGTGTAAGTGTTACTCCAACACCTGTATCACCAGTAACATCAGCTCACACAGTTCCTCCAGCAGTTTTAAATTCGAATGCAATCACTGCATTGCCAGCTTCTGTAGAACCCCAAATTGCTCCAGTACCCCCTATTCCATCAACAATATCGGCAATAGAAGTTGTTGATGCATCGAATTTAAATTATGATGACTCCGATGAAAATTTTGGGGATAGTGATGTTGTTATCGATGATGATATTTCCAAGACACCTTTACAAGCAACACAAGTTATTATTAGTAACGAAGTTACTGATAATGATAACGAAGAAGACGATGAGGAGAATGATGATGATGACGATGATGAGGATGATGATGATTTCATTGGTGAAGGATCAATTGAAGCAAGTAAGTAAATATATCATAGATATCCTTGTGTAAACTGAACAATATAATACAATTTCATTGAATATAATTAATTCTATATGTACATTCTGATTCAGAAAACCTAAAACAAAACGCGTTTCACTTTTTAAACTATATTCATGCAATTGTCGGCTTTTTATTGTTTCTTTACAACTTTTCTTGATCTATTCTCAAAAATTAAATTCTAAAAGCCGGTCAGTATGAAGATTTAAGAATAAGAAACGGAAAGAAACATGAAAAGATGACTAAATCAAGGTCAGTGAAATTGTAAACGTAAATCACTCATAACATTTAAATAATAAATAACAACAAACCAATATATATTGGTGAAATATATAAATAATAACAATTGTAATGTTTATAGTGTTAATACCGTTATATCCGTTTAGTCTACAAATATGTCGTTAGGTCGATGATCACAGAGCCACCACTTTGTTTTTATTTGCTTTCTTCTGACTATAATCACGTCTTGTATTTGAATTATTTTTTTCGTATTCTTTTAATTTGCGCATAAGAAAGCACAAATCAGATTTAAACAATAAGTTGATTGTATAAATTGAGTTCATCGTCGCTTAACTTTAACTATTTACCGTTTTTTTTATACTTTGTAGATCAAAAGTAAAACATCAGTAACGGCCTCAATCAATTTCTTAAAATGATTCTTATGTCTCATGTAAAACATTTACTTTTGATGATATTAATTCGCAAATACATTCGATTTTTTGTATTGAGATTTGGATGGAAATTGTATCATTTCGGGTTGGTTCAGTATATGTTTGGTTTTGCGGTTAGAGCTGCCATCTGTCCATATTTGATATTGATTTTCAATATTTGAAGCATCCGATCCCTATTATCAAAAGTATTAAAGTTGACTATCGAAACTTCAGCATTTTACATTGATTTTTTATGGCGTTTATTCTTCATGTAGGAACATTAACGATGTAATCAGGTTAGAATATTCCCCACAGCTTTTCGCAACAGTGCTATAAATACAAAGGTAATTGATTTTTTTAAGGTCGTTTATTTTGTGAGTTCGGTTAAGGTTCACGTTTGTGACCTATACATTACTGCCGGTCTAATCAATGCCTTGTATAACTTGAGTTTGGTTTTAGTTGATACATACTGTGATCCAAAAACGGCTTTAGTTGAGTGAAAGCTCGATTACCTGCAGCGATTCTTTTTCCTATATTTATAAGTATGCTGTTTTTTCCTCAATACGATCATCACCGCAAATCAAATATTTTTGCTCAGCCTCTCCTTAACCATTTATATGTTTACTGGTAGCTCTTTTAGGTTTACTTGTAGCTCTTTAACTTCGTTTTGAATAGCAGTCAATCCGGTTTGAGATCACTTTTTTAAGGTTTTAAAACGTTGAAAGAAGTTAGGTAATCGATGCTCCTTATTGAGACTTGAAGAATACTGGAAAATAAAGTGTGGGGAGATGACACATTTTATCTTCTAGAATTCTTCTTTCTCTTCATTCATCTACATAACTTTGTAGCAGCTTCCCTTGCCAGGTGTTTCGTCGTTAAGAAATTTTTTTTTTATTTATTTCATAAATTTGTTTAGTTACAAAAGAAAAAATCTTGAGAGTAACAATTTTGTTTGTTTTTTGTACTGGAGCATTAAATTTTATGATTATGTATATTAAAAATATTTCAAAGGAAAAGTTTGCTAATCCTTTCGAATAATTTCATTATTTCTACTGTTCCTATTGTGTTCTAGTAATTCTAATGCTAATTCTATGGTACCATTATACATATTACTATATTAACAATATTAATAACATTATTCATGGGTTATGTTTTTGTTGGTATAGGTGAAAGAAATATTGATGACTGTCGTGTTTAAATTGTGCAATGCTGAGTGTATTTTGTATTGTTAGTGGTAATCCGTTGAACAAGTCTACTTCCTTGTAAAGCAGCGTATTTAGTCCGGTGTTTGTTTTTATCTGTGGTAGGTTTAATGCATGTGTCTGTCTGGTGGCGTGTGTGTGTATATTATATCTAAAAGATAGCTCAAAATTGTGTTTAAGTAGGTTGTTTTTAATTTTAAAAATCAATAAGGTGCCTTTTTGTACATTATTTATTACATCCAGAGGAAGTGTTTTTTCATGCATTGTATATAAAAGTCTGGAGTGGCCATAAATCGTTTTAACAGCTTTATTTTGAAGAATTTTAAGCTCATTTAACCTTGTTGTAGTCGCATTGCTCCATATTGGATTAAGGTATAGTAAGTGTGTCAATATGTGGGAGTTATAAATATTCCAGAGTGCGTTTTCGTGTAAATACGGTTTAAGGCGTCGCATTACAAATATCATAGGTCTAATTTTGTTTTTGATCTTGTAAATGTGATCGGACTAATTTAACTTATCGTCAATAACAAACCCGAGATATTTAGTTGACAATACTCGATTGATTGGGTCGTTATTTATGGTGATGTTTGGTAAGATATCTTTGTTTATCACTTTATTTTTATTGAATAACATGTAACTGCTCTTGTTTGTGTTTATGTGTAAATTAATACTTCGCGAAAAGCTTTCTATTACTTTGATATCGTCTTGTAGAATGTAGATGTAGAAAAACGACTTCAATTTCTTTTGAGCTGTAGGATATAACGGCATCATCAGCATACATTTGTAATTTTCCCTTAAGTTGGAGTTCAAAGATTTTGTTAATATAAATCGAGAATTCCGTTGCCGAAAGCATAGAGCCTTGCGCAAGACCACAAGATATTTTAAGTTGTTTACTTTTGCATGAGTTTATTTGTGTAAATTGTTGGCGATCTGTGTGGATTGATTGAAAGAGCTTTAAAGCATTGTGTGTTATGCCAATGGCCTCTAGCTCAGCAAAAAGTATTGGGTGTTCAACTGTTTCAAATGCTTTTCTTATGTCTAGAAATATACAAGTTACCGTATTTCCCTTATCTATGTTGCTTTCTATAAAACTTGTAAGTGATACACATGCTGTTAGTGTGCTTGATTTTGTGACAAATCCATATTGGTTTTTGTTAATTATATTGTTATCTAGTAGAAAGATTGACTAGTCTATTCAATTTGGCTTTTTCATATATTTTTGAGCACGTAGGTAAAACAGAGATTGGTTTGTAGTTTACGGTTGCTTGTTTGTTGCCTGCTTTGTAAATGGGTGTGACTCTAGCAGTCTTAAGACAATCAGGAAATAATTCAGTTCTGAAGCTATTGTGGATGAGGTTTGAAATTTTTAGACATAATGTTTCGTTAAATATTGCAAAGAACTTGGTTGGTATTTTGTCATATCCACTGGCTGCGTTATTATTTAGGTTTTTTATGATTTTAGTAATTTCTTCTGGTGTTGTTTTGTATAAATTTAAAGTCGCTTTATGTGGGGATGTGGGTGTTGCTAAGGGGTTTGTGTGTGTTTGGTATTGGTTGTTATAGTAATTAGTACTCGTTTGGGTTGTGATTGAAATATCGATAAAAGATAGGTTCAGAATTTTTGCCACTTCGGCTTGGTTGTGTGTTATTATATTATTTTGTTTCAACGTTGCGGTTTAAATTTGCATGGTTTTTGTTGAATAATATTTCATTTGTTGTCGACCAGAATTTCTTGCTGTTAGTTATGTTTTTGTTAAATTTATTTGCATAATATTTTTGTTTTAGTTCTTTTATTGTGGAGTTAACTTTATTCCTGTAATATGTAAATTTATCTGCAAAATATTTATTGTTTATGTATCGCTTTTTCAATTTATAAAAAAAGTTCCGTTGTTTCGTTAAGTATAGTGTCTCTGAATTCTTCCAAGGTTTTATGAACTCTCTATTTGTATTATCTGTTTTCGTATACTGAATGGTATTTTGTGTAATAACTTCTTGTATATTTGCTATAAATGAATTACAATCCCTTGAGTTTGTAATTTTTGTCATAGAAAAGTCATCGATTTGGTAATACTTAATCATTTGTGTTAGTCTGTTGTTGTTTTGGTGTTTAGCGTTATTGTTAAGATTTATGATGTTGGTGAATATGTATTTGTGGTCAGAAATATCTGTGTCGTATAAATTTACTGTATACGTATTCTCGATTACATCGGTGTTTACGTGATCAATTATGGTTCCTATCTAGTTACTTTGTCTAGTTATACTGTTGTTGTCTATTTTGTTTAAAAGAATAAATCCGTTTGTACAAATTGCATCTATGTATTGCGCAACCAGATTATCAATATTGTTTAATATGTTTATGTTAAAATCACCAAAGTAGATCGTATTTTTGGTAGTACTGCTACGAAATGAATGAGAAAATTGTTAAAGTCAGATTTTGTGGCTTTATATATTCTAAATATGTTTAAGTTTGTAGTATGATTATGCACTCCAAGTATATTGCTAAAGTCAAAATCTTGACTATACATTGTGTTTGTTGTGAGCGAGTTATGTGTGAAAATCGAAACGCCCCCTGCTCTGGATTTTCTTGTGCAATGAGTGTGTTTATAGTTCGATATATTATATAGATGGGTTTCATTGTTGTAAAGCCATGTCTCGGTTATGACTATAACATGTATGAGTTTGTGGTTTAGATAGTAGTCTTTTTAATATTGAATATCGTCAAGATATGCTTGCTAAGGGAATGCTCGGACCGCCGGAAAACCACTTACAAGAAGGGATAGCTCAGAACACTGGAAAAGAAACATGCTGTTACTAACACGTGATCAATTTAATTTGAAAAGAACCATAATAGAACCAAAGAACCATAATAAAGTAATTTTTTTTTCTAAGTTAAGCATGTTTAGTGTTAATTATAATAAATTATTAATTAATATCTCTGAATATCCGAAGATATCCAAGCCAACTAGGGATTGGGATTAAGTTTGAATAAATTAAGTTTCTTTTAGAAATTTATGGGCGTTAACTTTAAAATTTTGAGGATTAAAGCTATCAGGAAAAACCCATGCACGTTACGCATTCCAGAGATGAGAGACTCTGTTGAAAAAATCACGTTGAAAAGCAACAACTCTGCACATTTTAATATTAACCGTAAAAGAATGGGCTACAATATTTGCTCTGGTGTTACGCGATAGGTTTGCTAGTTCAGGTAAAATTGATTTAATTTCTGTAGAAGTTCGGTCATCCATAATATTTTTTATACATGTATTTGTAGAAAACTGTCAGATCAGCAACATTTCGTGTGTGTTGTAAAGAATCAAGCTCATTAAAAAGAGTTGAGTTGCCAATCAGTTTAACAGCACTGCGCTGAACAGACGAATCAAGCCACTTCAAATTACTATAATAAGCTCCACCCCATATGGGAGAAAAATACTCCATGCAGAGACGTATAAATGATTTGTATATTAATAGAAGCTGTTCGTTATTAAAAAACTTACGACATCGTCCCAAAAATCCCAATTTTTGAACAACGTTCTTAGCTAGGTTAAAAATATGAGAATTCCATTTGAGTTTATTTTCAACTTCTACTCCTAGAAGTCAAACAGATTCCTTCCCTACAAAATCTTTAAAGTCAAACTTTAATGGAAACGGATTAGATGTGGATAATCTAGAAAAATGACAACACCGTATTTTAGCCGTATTGAATTCTACACTATAAGCGATCCCCGAAAGAGAGTTAGGGATAAAGCAGAACCCAGAGGAACTCCTGCATTAGTTGAAAAGACATCCGATGAAACACCATCAACATTGACCCAAAATTTCCGCTTGGAAATAAAGCTTTGTATCCAAGATATAAGTTGCTCATCCAAACCATAACATTTTAATTTGCAAATAAGATTGTAGTGCCAAACTCCATCAAATGCTTTAGAAATATCAAGACCAACACCGAAAGTCTCGTCGTGATTTTCAAGCAACTTGTTTCACACATAAGTGACAAAGGAAAGTAAATCTCCTGTCGCTCTTCCTTTTCGAAACCCGCATTGTCTTACATTTAGTAGCTTGGAAGACTCTAAGAAGCTCATAATATTAAAATTATTGTATTTCTCAAACATTTTAGAAACAACCGATAAAATTGAAATGGGTCTGTAATTTGTTGGATCAGTCTTACTACCCTTTTTTGGATCTGGTTGTACGCTTGCTATTTTCCATATGTCGGGAAAAACTTCTTTCTTATTGGTGCTAACTCCCTAGCAAAGGCTTCAAGAATAATTGGGGGAATACGATCTGGCACAGATGCTTTGTTAGTATTAATTTGTAAAAGAATTTTCCGAATGACGCTTTCACGAAAAATTATGCGCATCATGTTGTGCGAAACTCTAGGAATTAGGCGAGAAATTGAGTTCTTTGAGTGTAGAATTTTGAGAGAAATAACTTCTCAGAAGGTCAGTTTTTTCTTTTGGGTCTGTGACCGGCATATTTTTATCAATTAAGGGAGGTAGAGAAGACTTGCAAAAATTACCTTGAACAGCCTTAACCACTTTATAGAAATTACGTGAACCAGTTGGGTGTTCAGCAAATTTAGATGCTTTTTTCCTATTAAAGAGATTTATTCCTGCATCTATTAGTTTTTTACATATATTTCTCTCAATTCGGTACTGTCTAAGGTTTTCATCAGTTTTGTTTTGATTAAACTTTTGAAATGCCCTCTTCTTAATTTTAATTGCCTTTTTGCATTTTTTGGAAAACCAAAGATCAGTCTTAGGAATAGTGAATCTATTGGGAATAAATCCCATACCCTAAGAATAGCCTTCGAAAAATTTAACGCAGCTATACCAGAGTCTTGGTCGGTAAGACAATTAAGTTTCCAGGAAAACCAGGAAATGTGATAGTGTTGATTTCATAACCTCTTTCAGTACTATGAAGAAAGTGTTTTGTGACCGTCGGGACCGTCGAAGAGGGTTTTTGCTTTTGTGGGTGCATGCATTTTTTGTTTCAGGGTAGGGGAGTTATCCTCAAGTCCAACCCAGTCACCGGAGGTCCCTTACTAGGAGGTGTAATGAGCACTTGGCTGTAGGCTGTACAAACGTAGGAATAAACCAACAGTCCATGTTTTAGTTAAAAACTTACAACCCTGACCCAATATTTTACAATGAAACGAGCAGGAATCATTTTGGCCAGTAATGCACAATACTTTTTCTGGAGTATTTAATCAACACAAAATACCTGTTTTTATTTATTTAAATGCAAAAATGTGTAAATTTGTTTTAATAATAATTTACTAGACTGAATTTTGAAAATAATTTTAGTTAATTAGGACTTTTAAACTTAAGCAACTAAGAGACTTGGTTTTGAATGTTTCAATTCGAAAGCAGGTTTTAGATTAAAATTTAAACTCATTAAGCTTTTTAGTTCATTTATGCTACAAATGAATTTGAATCAGTGGTACGGAAAAGTGTGGGGAATTCAGTATGATTTAGCAGGAGAAGAAATTTTTATGAATCAACTGAAAATTTATTGAGAGAAACATGTTTTTGAGTTGATAAATTAAAAAATAGTTCTCTTAGTTGCTTTAGTTTAATGGCTCACAAAAAATCCTACTTAATTCAAAAATTTATTCAAATTTTATTGAATTGTAATTCTAAAACCAGATAATGGTAGCATCCCGATCCCACAGGGATGGGTAGTGATTGGAAATTCGAAATTGTTTCGGGAATAAACTCAGAGATTGAGATATTATTTCAAAATTAAATATTTTGAAGTCATGAGTATTTTGAGAATGAGCGATTTTATACATACTCTGGGAGTAATAGGCACACGAACTAAATACTTCTTTAAGATCAGAGCTTTTGTTACCAATATATGTCATAGTTGATGAAAAACCATTTGTTTTATTTTTAATCACAAATTTCCACAATTTGAATTGAGATGACATATCTTTTGTAACATTTTTGGTATACTGAGAAATTGTTAGAAATATGCAAATAAGTGTTTTTATATCATAATCTGTTAAGTTAATTCTCTGTTTAAGCTTTCCTTCATATAGCAATACATTTTCATTTTTCGATTTATTAATTTTGTATCAAACCACGTGGCCTAATTAGAGTTTTTAATTTTTGAGTTAATGACAGCATCGTATTGTTCTCAACCCGAATTTAGGACATCAAAAAATGTGTTAACATTATCCGTTGTACAACTGGTCCAGTAATGGTGCATTACTGACGACCAGTAATGCAACAATGGCTGAGTACTGGCAACCATTACTGGGCATTTATATAATTTTACTGGATGATAACTTCGGACAATAAAAGACTGCAATTCAAGGGACAGGAAAGCCAGATATGACCCATAAAGTTTGTACAACTGTCCAGTAATGATCCATCACTGGAAACCAGAAATTCAACAATAGCTGACTACAGGCCACCATGATTCATAGTACTAGCCACTCTGACTCGGTCGTTAGCATAATTTTACTGGATAGTAACTTCGGACCATAAATGGCTGCCATTATAAACCTATAAACCGTAGATCGGAAAATCCAGTGTTCCAGTAATGGCCCAATCACAAAAGTCAAGTACTGTTTACTATTAATGGGCCAGAACTTGGCAATTCAAAGGTAACTAAATACTGAAATCTTTTCTGTAAACCATAGATCGACCAATGAATGGTTCTAGTACTAGTTCTAGTTCTTCTCCATTAGGGATTATAACTAGTTTAAAATTAGTTTGTTCACAAGTCCTCCTATAGTTAATAATTTTTACACATAACAATTCCAAAGACTTATTACTTTTGGAAGCATCCATTGCATGAGACAAGATTCCTCCTCATCCCAATTTTATGAGACAAGTATAGTAAACCGGAATGCTATTGCTAGTTAAACGAGTACAAATAGCTTAGTGTATTTCCAAATTATTCTTCACGATATTTTGGTTATGGTTCGTCTGTAATATCTGGTTTAATTCTCGACATAAAAATATATTTACGTGAAGTAACAGATGTTATACCCGTACTAGTAATTAAAAATGGTCCAATTACAGATTGCAATCCCTAGATCTTGAATCCCGACTCCCGAGATCCGAGCAGTTTGAAGACTGGCATTGTCCATTCAACCGTGGAAAAATTCGCTCTGGGTATCTTCATAACTGTATCAGTTAGTTTTGATAATCTTTAGTGGACCAGTGTTATGAGCTATGTCGAAAGGATCGACTGCTCAAGTAACCTTTACATATTACTGGGTGATTATTTAAATTAGCGCATGGCATAAGTAATAAATGATCTATGGGTTCAGTGAAGAAGACCATTACAAGAGGTGCACCGCAAGAGTTCGTTTCTCGGTCGAACTATTTGGAATATAGTCTTCGATGCTTGTATGATTACCGATCCAAGAGGTTGCATAGGCTGATGATAATGTAAAGGTTGTAACCAGAAACTGGAGAGCACAATTACAAAAATATGTTCAATTACCATTAAACCAAATGACCACATGGTGTAGACTGAATAAACGGGAACATTTCATCTCACGGCTCTGCTTCGGTTAATATTTCAGTTTATAACTCGACACGGTAAGGTTAGAGAGTACTTGAAATGGGTTGCAGTGTTGTAAAATAAAAACTGTTTAACATGTGATCTAGATTACTGGATGTTCTTCTGTACTGTCCTGATTATGAGTACATCAGAAATAATCTAGTCGGAATTGACCCTCTAACGTCAGATACGCTCATGTCACCCAAGCAGGGTTTGCCGGACTTTGTAATACGGCCAAGCACTGACCCATTAATGGTTAATAGGTCTTCGCTATTGCTGTTGGGCCAGTACTAGAACCATTCATTGGCCGTTCTATGGTTGACAGAAGAGGGCCAGTAAGTATACAGTTATCTTTGAACAGCCAAGCATTGGCCCATGGAAGGTAAACAATACTTGGCAATTGTTATTGGGCCATTACTGGAACCATGAATCTACCGATCTATAGTTTATAGAAAATAACCATAATACTTTACATTAAACGATCAATCAATGGCACGTTAATGGTTAACTATATATGGCTATTGTTAATTGGCCAGTACTGCAGCCACGAATTGGTCAATCTATTTCATTTGGTTAAATTTCACTAGAGTATTATTTGATTTAGAAATATATAGTTAGAAAAATTTCACCTATATAGTTTAGTTATCGCTTCTCGGCTGAAAGGCTATGATAATATTGATATAAGTTTGGTATATGATTTAAATTTTTTTCATTTCTATTTTATTTAATTTATTTTGTAAATAATTTATTTAAATTTACAAATGATAATATTTTATATTTTTTTAATGGCGCAGTCATGGTTGACAGTACTTAACCATTGTTATATTACTGGTCACCAGTAATGGATCATTACTGGAACCAGTTGTACAATCTTGTATGGAAGTTTTGAATTTTTTTTCGTCATTTTTATTTTATTTTAAATAATTTTGTATTAAATATATTTAAATTTACATATGATATTTTACATTTTTTTCCAGTACTTGACCATTACTACAATACTCGTCATTATTATTCGTACGTTACTGGGCGAACTGTACAGCTTTGTACGGACCATTGCTGCTGGTTTTTCTCTGACCCATGAATGGCAGCCATTTATTGTCCGAAGTTATCATCCAGAAAAATTGTATTAATGGTCCAGTCATGGTCGTCAGTACTCTACCATTGCTGCGTTACTGGTTGCCAGTAATGGGCCATTGACAAATTAAAAGTTTTCTACCATGAGGCTATAGAGCTTCTGAATGAAAGAAATCAAGTATAAACCTTATAGCTGGACTTTATCTGTTAGGGATCGACTTGCCAACCGTCCCGTTTTAAATGGGACAGACCAGTTTTATAGTTGAATGTGCTGTGTCTTGACGTTACTATGTGCGGAATTCAGTCTGTCCGGTTTTCGAAAAAAAAACAGTTTTTGCAGAAAAATTCGTTTGTTTCTAAAAATAGAACTAAAGTTTTATTAGCATTATGAGATTAAAAATGGCAAAAAGTACTTAATGATTTAAAAAACAAAACGTATTCATTGCGGTCAAACGCAAGCTAAAGGAATATTGGATAGAGGATGTTTTTTCCTAGTTGTTTTAGCCCCATGTTTTACCCCCATATGATTTATGATGGTGAATGAAACCGATTTACGTTGATCATGTTTTTAAGTTGCTAGTTTTAAGTTTAAATGATAAATTTGAGCTGGGTGAGGTATAAAAACGCATCAGTAGGGGTTAAGTGTGGAATTCTTGTATCTTATCCTATTGTTCATCGTATCGTATCGTATCTTATTACGATATACTTTTGTTAAGTTTTAGAAAAACTAATTTTAATGCTGTCAAAAAATTCAAATCGATGCAAAGATTTTTCTCTAAGATAAATCCAACCTATTGAAAAAATTCAAATTACTTCCATAGTTACTTGAGTTCCATTTCTCACAAATAATTAAAAGTTCTCAATAATGTTGTCTAAATATGCAAACATATATGACAATAATTGACCATTTCGCATTGATCAAGAAACAGTTATTGGAATCAATAATGAGTGACTCATGACTTAGTTAGAATCTTGACTATAATAGAAAATATTACACATCCTATGAAATCACACAAAAAAACTGTTAAGAAATTTAATTTCACTTCCCAACATAATAGTTAATCAATTTAAAAAATACAAATTTAAAATTTCTTTGAAAACAATTAATAATCTATATTAGGGATTGCAATCCCGGGATCCCGAATCCTGGGATCCCGACCCATTTTTACGATCTCGCAGTCCCGGGATTAATGAAACAAAATCCCGGGATTACAGGATTGTCATATTTGCCGGGATTAATCAATAAAAACACAGAATCCTGTTATCCTGTTTTGTTGATTTGCATTTTTTTTATTTTTGTTCATTTGCAATGAAATATATACTGGCAATAACAATGAGAAAATACTTAAGGTTTATATCTTAGGGGTGCTAGCGGATGAACTCTATTCCGTCAACGCTAGGACCTTCAACTTTATTCCACTCTACCATGAAATATTGGCTAATGCATTTGTTGCTCTTAAGGTTGTACTGAGCTAGAATAACAAAGCAGCCCGTTTGCGAGTTGACGAATGTCTCAATAACTAGCATAAAGGCAAGGAAAACCGAAACATTTTGAGTATTTAAGTATTTTCGGAATGGAATCTCTGCTTTTGTTGATAATACATCGAACAAGTTCCAAGTCAAAGCTCCATAAAAGTTCTTATAGAAGATTAGTGAACGTTACATCAGCAGTAGCAAACGTGGGATGTGAAACAGGTGATCCAACTACTCACACTGCAACATCATCGAGCAGAGATTACAACGAAAATGTAACTAAGGATAAGGTTTCAGTCGATTTAGTAGAGAAAAGCAATTTGGAAGAAAAACTGTAACGCAATTTAATTCACCCTTAATGCTAATAAAAAAACTTTTTTGATCTGAAAGCAACAACATTAAATATTAAACTGGTCAATTGGTAGAGAAATGAAAATAAGTAAGCAAAGCCGTCAAAGAGGACCGCATTTGCAGTGAATGTATAATAATTTATTGACCATTCCACCAAGAAGTTTGGAATCGGCATAGGCTTTTTCAACCTTCGGAAATATTATTTTCAAATTAACAAACAGCTTTGACGATAAATCAGTCTGACGAATTATGTTTTTGAGAATCTATTTCTTAAATCATTCGAAAGTGTATAGTACTAGATTTTCTTTATGTAATATTATTAAAGTTTTATTTTGGTTCCTCAATTTTTATTTTTTTAAGAAGTTGAATTAGTAAGTTAATGTTTTATGTGTTTATTCTTTGCGACACGAAAAAATGAATAATGTGTTTTTTATTTAAAAATTGTGTTTTTCTTAAATATTTAGGGTTTCCAAAAAAATTGTAAATCCCGGGATCCCGGTAATCCCGGGATTAAAATTTTTTGAATCCCGTAATCCCGGGATTCATAAAACACCATGGGATTGCAATCCCTAATCTATATAGAAATTTCAAATTCAAAGAAAAATCTAAACTAGAAGATTGCTCTGGCGTATATCAAATAAATTATGATTCCTGTGATAAATTTTATATTGGCCCAACAGGTAGAAAATTTATCAAAAGATTTTCAGAACATTTACTTAAAAGAATAAACATTCTTAATATAAAATCAATGTTTGCTCAACATCTAATCAACGAAAATCATACATATACGAGTTTTGAAAATAATTTTGAAGTTTTACATTTTTGTAGCAAAGGTCCTCTCATGGATTCAATGTAAGAGTTTCAAATATATAAAGCTATCAAGAAGAGACCATTTTTAATTTGGAATGAACAACTTTCATTTAGTTCTAATATTTTATACAATTTAATTGTAAATTAATACCTTTCTTTATTGTTTTTTGTTTGTGCCATATTTTATAGTTTTAAATTTTTTCATTTTCATTTTTGTTTTTGTTTTTTATGTTTAATCTAGTATACATATTTTTGAAAACAAACAAAATTTTTTAAATAATATTATCATAAATATAAATTTCGTTCACCGATGATGGATATTTTATATCCGAAACTCGTCTGATATTTATATTTTAAAAATAATAAGTTGTTTGAAAAATAATTTTTTATTAAATTATTAAATTTAATAATTTATCAAGAATTTTAAAGCAAAAAAATCTTCATTCCACTAATAATTCATCAACGTTATCGAAGGACAAAGTATTTGTATATGATAGCAGCGAGGACTGTTTAGCACCTTTTCGATTATGTGTCAAAACCTTAAAATCTGGTAAATTATTACCAAACTACGAGGTAACTAAAAAATATGCCCTATCTTATGACACCTCGCTCAATCGGGTCTAAACATTTTTGAAACTATTTCCACTCCTGCTGTTCAAGTTGGGTTGCTCACTCAATCTTTGTTTAAAATTTAAGCAATTTACGATCTAGTGACTTTAATGTTCTTTTATTTCTTAATCTCCTTTTCTTCTTGTGTTTCTAATGTCCTTTAATGACCTTTCAAAACTCCCCATACAACTGGTTCAGTTGCAAGAATGGCCGAGTACTGGCAAACATGACTGCTAGTACTCAGCCATTAAAAAAACATAAAATATAATGTAAAAACATTTCCATAATATGGAGTCTAATGACAGTGGAAAAATTCAACTTAAGTAAAAATAAATAAGTGATGAAGAAGTTTCAACTTTGAAAATGTCATCGCCTCAACGGCGTAATCGATAGCGTGTGTACCCAAGGATTCGAGCCGGGCACTGACGAGGTAGGTTCGAATCCCAACCGAAACACGAAAAATGTGAATTGGAGTTTTTTTCTGAGAAATTTCAAAAACCATATCTCAAAACAAATCAAAAATAAAATAATATTTTCATATGTAAATTTAAATTAATTATTTACAAAATAATTAAAATAAAATAGAAATGAAAAAAAATTTAAACATAGACCAACCTTTTCAATATTATCATAGTCTTTTAGCCAAGAAGCGAAAACTAAACTATATGTGAAATTTTTCAAACTATACATTTCTAAAACGGATAATACTCTAGTGAAATTTAAAAAAATGGCATAGATTGGCAAAGTTATGACTGCAGTACTGGCGCAATAACAATAGCCAATTAATGCTAACCATCAACGGGCCATTGCTTGACCATTCAAAGTAAACTGCACTGGCAATTTGCGGAATACAAACAAGTGTTTCATTTATTAAAAATAAATTTATTATTATAAACGGAAGATTAGCTGATTCATGGCAACAATAATGACACGACAACAATAAACAAGTAATATTTACCATTAATGGGCCAGTGCTTGGCCATTCAAAGGTAACAATATACTGGCTATTTTCTGCAAACCATAGATCGGCCGATGAATAGTTCTCGTATTGGCCCAATAACATTAGCCAAGTACTGTTAACCATTAATGGGTCAGTGCTTGGCCGAATGTCAGTGTCTGGCAAACCCTGCTTGGGATTTAACTTTTATAGCCAATCCGTGATTTTGGGTCCCGTTTTGTAAATTTGAAAAGGTGGTAACTCCAGTAGGGGATGGTTAAAATGCAACAATTAATCTTTAGATTGAAGTAATCCTTATTTTATTTCTAGAACAGAGCGGTGTTTTAGACATGTTGGCTCGGCTAACCGATGGTCGAGCACATGGCATCCTCTGTAAAAGTTTTAAAACTTGGAACAGAGATACGAGCAAAAATTACGGATATATTATTATTATCATCTGCAAAACTATTCAGAATAATAACCAGATTTAAAAGATTGGTCACTCTGTGGAATAATTACGATAATATATATTTGATGAAAAGTGGTCCAATAGTTATATTAGGAGAATTAAAAGAACTGAGTTGTCATAATCCAAGTTTGAATCATCATCATTTGGAGCATCATGAGCAACAATAACATTGTAGTTGTAGAACAAAAACAACGTAGGTATACCAAACTTCAACATGGAATCGAGATAGAAATTCTTGTTTATACCATATAGTAAACCTCTGACTAAACTACTAAGAATGTCTTTGGTGGTTTAACGGTTTTTTGTACTTTGATATCCGTCAAACAATGATATTAATTATTTTATTAGCAACACATACATAATTAACCATTCATTTAATTATTTAAAGTAGTTGTTAGTTATATTTATATAAAATTGGTTCAAAATAAAATATTTTATTTAAATATTTCCAAAATGGTCAATTTGTGAATGTTTCAAAGAGTAGCATAAAGTTTACATAAAACTTGAAACAAAACTTACTTTTGGTTTTGCAATTTTTAAAAAATCATTTAAATGCAAATACAAAAATCCACATACCTAGAATGAGAAAAAAGATATTAGTATTTCATTAGTCTATTAAATTTTTCAGGGTCTTTAGGTAATGGGAAAGATATAAAACCACTTCTAGAACGTCAAATAGCTCCAGGTGAGATTATCGCAGGCTATAATGCTGTTTTTGATGGAATTTTTGCAAAAATAAATAAAGTTCTTAAAAGATCTTACGATCCAGTTAATATAAGATTAACCACTAAACAGCAAACTCAACCAATAGCACAAAAGAAAAAAAATGTAAATTTACAGCAAAATAAAAATAACAGAAGGTAACTGTTACTGGAAACCATTTATAAAATCAAATTAAACTAAATCATATTTTATTAGAAAAACTTTACAGAAAAAGAAAACGTCTAGATTAGGAGAAGTAAGAAACGAGCAAAAATCTGATCCATCCGAAAATTCTGAGATTCGTGCTAGAAAATTAATTAAAAGTGTTGCATCCAAACAAACAAATAACAAAATTCCTAATAAAACAAATGTCGATGGTAGGTTTCAAAATTTTTACAAAAAAAATTTACCATTCAATTGTTTTAAATTTTAGAGAAAGTTCATACAAGAGCTCGTGGGTCCATGTATGGGTTGGCAACTTTGAAGCGTAAAGGAAACGTACGAGTTACAACAGAAAATAACACAAATACTGTAAGGGGCAATTTCGTATTAGGACCACTTGTGCTGAAAGTATCAAAATCATTTGCACGGGGGATTAAAAGAGAACTTCGTAGTGCAACAGCAAAAACAACTGAAATGAGGGGAAGGATTACTTTGAGAATTTTAGATGGTGTTGCTACATTGAGAGCAATCAAAGTTCAACAACCAAAACAGGTAAACTTTTCTTTTTATTAAAAATAGAATGATGTATATATGACTTATAAATCTTTATCCTTTAGGTTCAAATTGAAGCACCTGCTCGTAAAAATAATCTAACTCGTGAAATGGTATGGAAGCGTAGTTATAATATTGCACAAGTAGTTGCTGATAAGCTAACAGAAGTTACAAAAAATATGTTAAAGTCGTAATCATTCAAGATAATTTTATTTATTTATTTATTAATTATTATTAATTATTTCGTTAAAAATGAAATGAAAAACATAAAATTTATTGAAAGAAATAAGTCATTTCTAACTTTGTTTCATTTTTCTTGAAATAATATTTATTTTTTATGTAGAAAAATGAAGAAAATTTGCAAAAAAATTTATTTAAGATGTATAAAAACATTATTAAATAAACTTAAATGAAGCATACAAAGAGCATCCATCTTGTCTATAGTTTACAGATGATAAATTTTTAAAAGGGAATTTTTTAAAATAAAATGTGTTGTGTAGAATGGGGAGGGGAGCACCACCTTCAAGTTTTTTCACTTTTTTGAGAACAATTAAAAAACTGTGCACCGCAAAATTCTAACAAAATTGCAATGATCTTTAAATTAGGCGTGCTCTCTCTAATGATACTCACTCATTTGGGAAAATATACATTTTTCACCCTTCCTCCCTGCCATCCCCTAAAAGTACAGAAATATAGATATTTTAAATAAGCTTTGCTGTAATTTTGATTAAAAATTTATGGTCGCTCAGTTATTTATTCATGGACGGTCTGAAAGTTGCACTTTTTTGACAATCATTCAAAATTCCATCCACAATTCTTAAAAAAATGCAATGTTTCTTGAAGAAATTGTCACTGAAGTATACAACCTTAACACTCTAATAACTCAATCTAAAAAATGCAGAGATGTATTCTGGGGAAGACAATGAACCCTCCAACTAATTATAATAAAGTACTCAGACAATCAAAAAGGAATAGCTGGGAAGAGCTCTGTAATAGGATGGTCTGCCTACTGCAGCTCGACTCCAAAAATTGATGTCATCTGATCACACAAACCCTCTAGGTTAAATATATAAATCATATAGTACGTACATCTCTAGCTGATTAACATTACTTCAAACCCAATTCCTGTACATTACTTCATTCCCAATTCCAGGAAGATACTGTGAACGAAAACGTACGTCTTTTAGATCCTCCAACTAAATTTAATGCAGGTCGTTTAGCCCTAACACAATATTCACCCACAACAAAGTGAGATGGGCTATATAACGCTTCGGTTCATATGAATCGCCGGTGGTTGATTGTATTTTTCCGGTTTTTCTGCAAAAGGATCTAAGAACCATTCTTCCATATCTCATGAGTCGGTTGAAAGCAAGCTTTCTCGTTCCCTATATTCCTCAGATATGAAAAGAAACTTAAATCGTTTTTACACCCAAGTCAGGTAAAAAACCAAATGATATATCAAATGATATAAAATCTACCGAAACGGCGTTGCAAAAAATGGTGAAAGAAATTGAGAGCACCCTAAACTACAAGAAGGCATTGGTATGTACATTTATGGACATACAAGGAGCCCTTTGCAATGTTCAATTCAATGCTATCATTAAAGTGGCTACAAAGAAAAATATAAACACGCATATCACTATGTGGATTATCAAAGCACTACAGAGTTAAAAATTAACTGCTATACAGTACACTCTAGGTGATTCTTCAGTGACTGTTACTGCATCTAGAGGCTGTCCGCCCGAACTGCTTTGGCTAATGGTAGCTTATGATCTCCTAATCAAGCTAAATGATCCGGCTTCAACACTGTAGACTATGTCGACAACATGACTCTATTGTCTCTGGTCAAACCCAGACAGCTCTTAGCCTTGTGTCAAAATGCAACAGGTTGGAACAGTCGATCAACCCGCAAAAAATAAGTATTGTCGTTTTACCAAATAAGATAAACTTTAATTTCATTTCTCCTACTCTTAACGTCGATCACATGCAAACATCGAAAGGGATTAGATGCTATTTGTGATCCTAGATAGCACACTTTTCTGGAACTCACACCTGAAATATATCCCGGACAAGACAAACAATGTTTTCCTCACCTTCAGAACTATGTTTGGGAAAACTTAGGGTTTAGTTCAAAAATGAAACTTTGACTGCACCAAAGCATTATAAAACCAATTCTTACATATACAGCTTTAGTTTGGTGGCCTAAAACGCGTCAAATCACTGCTCAAAATATGTTTACAAAAATACAAAGAGTTGTGTATCTTAGTGGCACTGGTGCATGTAAAACCAGCAATGGAGATTCTTCTACAGCATTCTCCATTGCACCTACATGTATATAAAATAACAAACATGTATAACAAATAACAATAACTTTACCTGGCTTAAACCCTTCTGTAAGATGCAGTCTATGAGCGGTCAAGATTGCTATAGACTATACATGTAGGTGCAATGTGCTGTAGAAGAATCTCCATTGCTGGTTTTACATGCACCAGTGCCACTAAGATACACAACTCTTTGTATTTTTGTAAACATATTTTGAGCAGTGATTTGACGCGTTTTAGGCCACCAAACTAAAGCTGTATATGTGAGAATTGGTTTTATAATGCTTTGGTGCAGTCAAAGTTTCATTTTTGAACTAAACCCTAAGTTTTCCCAAACATGGTTCTGAAGGTGAGGAAAACATTGTTTGTCTTGTCCGGGATATATTTCAGGTGTGAGTTCCAGGAAAGTGTGCTATCTAGGATCACAAATAGCATCTAATCTCTTTCGATGTTTGCATGTCAATGATGTTTGCAATCTCTCCGGACATCTTTTAATCCTTCATGAATTACAAGTTGAACTGCATATGTCCCATATTTTGGTTAGGATGCCAAAAACAATAAATCTAGACAGACTCTTTGTTGTCAAAATATTATTCAGAGATCGTTTTGAAAACTGCATATGGTCACTGCCATAAAACGCCAGGATCTGGTACATATATGGTTTTTGAACCAATGTGGGCATCGAAACAGTAGTGTGTGGTTGCAGCCGAAAGTTTTGCCATTAGCAGTTCCGTTCTTGTATGTGCTAAAACAACATACCAAAATATTGAAATATATAAACAATCGTGATTTAGGATGTTAATTAGAATAGAAATGTTGCCTAATTCTATGAGTTAACACAAAGTATTGTCTAGAAATTTAATGAAAAAAATCCCATATAATGTAAAAACATTTCCATAATATGGAATCTAATGACAGTGGAAAAATTCAACTTCAGTAAAATAAATAAGTGATGAAGAAGTTTCAACTACGAAATTGTCATCGCCTCAACGGCGTAATCGATAGCGTGTCTGCCTGGCACTGACGAGGAAAGTTCGAATTCAGGAAAAAATTAAGACCAAAAGTTGTAACGACACTTTTGTGATGAAATGAGAAAAAAGTAAAAAAGTAAAAAAAAACGGAAATGAAGTTTTTTAATAAAAAATGAAACAAACTTAGTATTTTATATTTTCTCTCATTTAGTTTATGCTTTGCTTTCGGAGTGGATAGACGTATTATTTTAGATTTAATTTATTTCAGGCTTAAAAAATATAAGTTTTAAGATTTCAGCTGTGTTTAAATTCATTTTTCACTCTCTTTTTTCGGAAAATTAAAAATTAAATTCATGCATTGGGAAATATTTAAAAAAAATTATTTTAAGTTTCCTTTCTTCTGCATCTTAACTTTTATTTTAGGCATAATTTTCTTTGTTTTTAAATATTTTCTATTGATTAGAAATTAAAGAAACAATTCATAAAATTGATTTGTTCTTTCTTTGCAAAACAAGATAAGCAGGCTACAGACCTTCAATCAATTTGTCAATCAATTGAAAACGAAATAAAATTGAGGGATTTTTACACTAAATTTTATTTCGTTTATTTGCGTTTTCGAATTGATTGTAGGTCTGTAGATTTGGAAAAATCTTAATGGTAGGGATTGGTATGTGAGATCAAAAAATAGATTATTGCATTATAAGTTTGGCAAAAAAATGTTGTCAAGTGTGTCAAAAAAAAGATTTTTATTTATTTTTTTACCCAATTTTTTGGAAAAAAATAAAATTATTTGTTTGAAATGAAATTTTATTATTATTATTGGGAATTATGGCATTATAAGTTTGTCAAAAAAATGTTGTCAAGTGTGTCAAAAGAAAGGTTTTTATTTATTTTTTACCCAATTTTTTTAGAAAAGAATAAAATTAATAGTTTGTATGACATGAACTTTTATTATTATTATAGAGAATTATGGCCTTATAAGTTTGTCAAAGAAAAATGTCAAGTGTGTCAAAAAATGATTTCATTTATTTTTTTAGCCAATTTTTTGGAAAAAAAAATGTAGCTGTTTTTATGACGTAAATGTAATTGAAAATGAAATTTGACATGGACATTTTTGAATTTGTTATAGTTTTTGAGATATTTTTGGAATTTTGAAAAAAGTTTGTATTTTGATTTTGTAATAATTTTTGCAAGATTTTTAGAATTTCGGAAAAAGTTTTAATTTTTGATTTTGTAAGATTTTTTTGAATATTTTTAGAATATTGAAAAATTTCAAATTTTTGATTTTATGATAAGTTTTGGAATTTTGAAAAAATTGTCAATTTTTGATTTTGTAATAATTTTTGCAATATTTTTAGAATTTTTAAAAAAATTTGAATTTTTAAGAATTTTTGGAATATTATTGGAATTTAGAAAAAGTTTAAATATTTGATTTTATTCTAATTTTTGGAATATTTTTGGAATTTTGAAAAAAGTTTCAATTTTTAATATTGTTATAATTTTTGCAATATTTTTAGAATTTTGAAAAAAATAGAGTTTTTAAATTTTATATATATACATAGAATTTTGAAAAAAGTTTCATTTTTTGGTTTTGTAAGAATTTTTGGAATATTTTTTAGAATTTTGAAAAATTTTTAATTTTTGATTTCATTATAATTTTTGGAATTTAGAAAAAAGTTTGAATTTTTGATTTGTAATAATTTTTGCAATATTTTTAGAATTTTGGAAAAGTTTAAATTTTTAAGAATTTTTGGAATATTATTGGAATTAAAAAAAAGTTTAAATATTTGACTTTATGCTAATTTTTGGAATATTTTTGAAATTATGAAAAAAGTTTGATTTTATTTAATTTAACAATATTTTTGGAATTTTGATTATATGTTTCGTGTTAGTTTTGTAATAAATTTCTAAACAGAGATAAAAAAATACTTGTACTTTAACAAAGAGTTGTGTTTGATATACATCGCTGCCCAAAACTAGAAACAATGTCCTCATAAAAGTTTTTTGCCGAAAACTATTTCAAAATCCTTAAACGAGACCGAAGTCTTGATATCTCAGAGCTGTGAGATTTCAGGCCCTCCATATTTTTTTTAATGTTTTTGTCTATTTTTTTATAGAACATTAAAACTATTCCTATTGTCATCATTTGTCATCATTGTCATCATTTTGAGTGATTTATGATTTTTAATTTTATTACAATTCCTTCACTAATTAATCGAAAGGAACTTCGTTCCATCCGAGTGTCCCTTGACCCCTCTCCTTACTTCGACTTTGAATTGAAAAAATTACAATTACTGAGTGTATATTAATATATTATTTGTGAAAGCCAAACAACACTTTTGGCACTAAAATTTACCCGCTTTGATTCAAATTTAGTATGAGAAAGCCACCAAAATTTACAAAAAGTTTCGTGCAATAATAGCGTCCGACTTTTGTGGGCATCCAACCACTCAGGGATACAAGCAAATGCTATTGCCGAACGCTTTAGCAAAACAAGGTGCCAATAAAAAGTTTGTTGGACCAGAACCACAATCAAAAGCACAATCCAAACATGGAAACAAGAACAAAAGGTTAAATAATGGAAAGGCCGAGAGGGACTTGTACACTCCAAGAAGTTTCTAGGTAAATTCTCAGTTTCACCATTAAAAACAATCGACCTTAACAGAGAGCCTTTAAGGATTTTAACGTGGTGCGTTACTGGACATGGTTCTATAGACCACCATCTTAACAAAATAGCCCTTGAGTTTCCGACAGGTATAGATTCTGTTGCTCAGACGCGCAAACGATGGAACACGTCATCTGCAACTGTCCTGAACTTTCTTGGCACAGATACAAACAACTTGTTCGCAGAAGACTAGCACTTCCCCTACCACAAGTCGTAACTCCAATAATTTCCAATTTCATCAATTTTTTTCATTGTTCATTAATTTACATAAAATTTATTCAGTTATATCGTATATCTCAATTTGATTAGAACACTTTCGTTTAATAGAGCTAACCAATTATTTTTGACCTTCAGTTCGTATGATTTAAACTAAGTTTCTGTTAGTGTAAGGATCAAGGTTAAAGGTGAAATTTGTCATATAAAATTCCATTGCGTGACAAAAAATTCTTTTCCTTAAAAACTAATATATAATAAATTGTTGATATACTTATTAATGATAGTTTCAATAAATAATGACTTCTGTGAAAATGTTTTGGTGTATGTTTATAAAAAAAACTATATCGTCATCAGAATAAATATTAGTCTTTTTCTATTACATAGTTTCCATAGTTTCTGTTAAGTCAAAACAATTTCAATATGATTAAATATTAATATGAATAGTTTTTTATTTAGATTTTATTAGTTCTTGGTGTCTTTCTTGTGCAAATTAGTTGGTATGGATTAGTAAAGGCCGATAATTTCAAAAAATTTAAATATCCGTTGAAATTAAAATAAAACAAATTAAAAGGAATTTAAATGTTACTGGTTGTTCATAACAATAAAATTAAATCTGACCTTGGAACGTAAAAGATGTTTCTTACAGATACCAATCAAAACAAACAAATTTTCTTTAAATGTCGTAAATAACGATAAAGATCGATTTACGACAATTTATTGAATTTTTTAGTTCGACACAATCTGTAAGTGTCTGTCACATTCTTTAGAATAAACAGAAAAAATGGCATCTGATGAACATGTTCGCGTTGTCGTTAGATGTCGTCCAATGAATAGAAAGGAAATTGAATTAAAATGTCAAAATATTGTGGAGATAGATAACTGTACTATTAGGTTAAATAATTCAAATGACAAAAACGCACCACAAAAAACATTTACATTCGATAATGCATACGATCCTATAGCACCGACTGAAGTCATTTACAATGACATTTGTTATTCACTCATTGAGGTAAAATGTTTCTGGTTAAACTAAAATAAAATTATAAAATATTTTGCTTTTAGAGTGTTCTTGAAGGTTATAATTCAACAATATTTGCATATGGACAAACGGGTTGTGGAAAATCACATACCATGCAGGGACCACTCGAATCCCTTGCCTGTAATGAAATTAAAAATGAAAAATTATTAGCACAACGAGGGATAATTTCACGAGCATTTGAACATATATTTGAAGAAATATCTCTATCATCTGGCAATCGTTATTTGGTCTTAGTTAGTTATCTTGAAATTTATAATGAACAAATTCGTGATCTTTTAAATCCAGAATCAACGAACTTAAATTTACAACTGAAAGAAATTCCTGGAGAAGGCATAATTGTTCAAAGTTTATCAACCCATCCTGTTCAAACAATAAGTGATTGTGAAAATTTACTATTAATTGGAAGTAGTAATAGAATGGTTGGTGCAACACAAATGAATGCAGGGAGCTCCAGATCTCATTCAATTTTTACTCTTAACTTAGAACAAATTTCATCAGATAATTCGACAATAAAAAAAGGAAAATTAAATTTAGTTGATTTAGCAGGTTCTGAGCGTCAGAATAAAACCGGCGCAACAGGTGACCGATTAAAAGAAGCAACGAAGATAAATTTATCATTATCTGCGTTGGGTAATGTAATTTCAGCTTTAGTTGATGGAAAAACAAAACACATTCCATATCGTGATTCAAAATTAACTCGTCTTCTGCAAGACTCATTAGGAGGGAACACAAAAACCTTAATGATATCTTGTGTATCACCAGCCGATTATAATTACGATGAAACACTTTCAACTCTAAGATATGCAAACCGAGCTAAAAATATTTCGAATAAACCTAAAATTAATGAGGATCCTAAGGATACGATGCTACGTGAGTATCAAGACGAAATTTTGAAACTGAAAAATTTGCTAAGTCAAAAAACAAACTTTTCATTAAAACCGGATGAAACTTTATCGAACTTTGATAGTTCCTTGGAAAATATTGAAAAGCTCACTCACACGTATGAGGAAGAGAAACTTAAATTAAAATATGATAATGAAGTTTATCGTAAAGAAAATGAAGAGTTACAATTAAATTTAAACAAATTAAAAGAAATCTATGAGGAAAAATTAAATAACTTAATTGAGAAAAAAAAAGAAAAGTTTCAAAATCAATTTGAAGAAAATTCTGTTATAAAAGATGAAAAGGTTTTAAAACGGTTGGAAATTATCAAAAACGCTTTGATAGGTGGTGAGAAATCTGATGATGTACAGTTAAAAGAAAAAAGAAAAAAGAAGAAAATTGATGCGGAAAAAAGATTGAGGTGGGTATCAACTTTTAATTGTTAGTTTGTCGTATATTACATAAAATTTGATTGCAGTGCTCTAGCGAATGCTTTAAATCGTGTTGTACAAAATGAAGATCGTGATATTTTACAAGGACATTACGCTAGTATTCAACAAGAATTACAAATAAAAACTGAATCATTAAAACGACAACGAATAAAGGTAAAAGGATTAGAACGTGAAGTAACGGATATTCAAGCAGAATTCCAATTGGATCGTTCTGATTATTTAGATACAATTAGACGTCTTGAACAAAACGTCAAATTTTATCAACAGCTCTTAGAAAAGGCAATACCACTTTTACGTAAGGATGGGCGATATTGGGATTCCGATATGATTAAAAATGATTCAAATTGGAATGATGATCTAAAAAAATGGAAAATTCCAGATGAGATTTTAATGAGAAAGAAGTTGCCACCCGCTATTGGAATCCAATCAACAGGATCTCAACAAATACGAAGTGGTCGTGAAAGTACATCATCAACAGCACCAGGCAGATTAGAAAGTTCAAATAATTTAGCCATTTCGACTTCATCTTTAACCGAAAACGAACATGAATTAAACTATCCGAAAATACAATTACTTTATCCAAACGAAAATGTAAATGATAACGAAGGTGTCTCCATCTATAATTCTGTTGATTACGTTAACGATGGTATTGAAAATGATTTCTTAATAAAGGTAATTTTTAGTGAATAAAGAATTAATTGTAAATGAATTTTCCGTAACATTTTCTTTATTGCATAGAAACTTCAAAATTCTGATAGTAATGCGATCGTTGATTCATATTTTCGACCACGACGTGCTAACGAACTGATTCATCAAAATCGTAACTATAACAAATGTAAATGTAATTATTATTCTAAAATATTGACTTAAAATTTTTACTTTTTATTTCGTTTTTATATAGTGCCCCTTGTCCATCCCACTACGGCATTATACGAAATGGGAAATAATATGAGTAGCGCCAACTATATTAAATTTAATAAAAATTTATTGAACTATAATAACCATAACCAAAAGAAAAATCCGCTTAATCTAAATAAGACATGGAACGGTGCTAGTACAATTACTCCTAACACAATAATGACATCAAATGGGTCATATAAACATAAATTAAACATAAATAGTATAAACCCCAAGCAATCGATTGATTTGCTGAATTATAACAAAGGAACTTTAGTTTAGTGAATAATACATGTTTTCTGATTAATGATAGAAAACAATCAAACACTGACTTTAGTTTATCATTATCAAGGAATGCGTACTACGTCAGCCTTTAATAAATAACTAAAGATAAATTATTTTGAAAATTGTGGATAGAAAAGAACATATTAATATTATTAAATTTTAAATTATTTATTATTGTTGCAGAGTGTTAAATAAATTATTATCTTTGTTTTAACGATGTTTTTATTATATCCACATGGTAAAGATTAATTATTAGATCCACTTAATTTTAGAACCCCACGTGCTCCATTCCCTACTATCAACATATGAGCTAACGTGAGTTAATGTAATAGGTAATTGACTATAATAGTAGTGGGAGGTCATTAACCAAGGTAATATTATAGGGTTGCTGGCGGTCGAATATTAATGAATGAAATATTTGTTTATTATCTGCCAAAAAATATATTGAGGTACTGGAGGGCTTAAATATTTTGTTGATATAGTACAAAATAGAATTAGAGTCAGAGAAAAACCATAAATGATGACTGCGATGTATTGATTTGTCAGAGTATTTTTTTATAAACAGTGTTGTGTATTAGGAATTACAATATGTGTAATACACATAGCGTCGGCTTAGAGTGTAAACCTGCTAAATCCACTTTTTTTCTCCGACTCCGACTCCGATCCGACTCGGACTCGGACTTGGGCTCCGACTCCGACTCCGACTCCGACTCCGACTCCGACTCCGACTCCGACTCCAACTCCGACTCCGACTCCGACTCCGACTCCGACTCCGACTCCGACTCCGACTCCGACTCCGACTCCGACTCCGACTCCGACTCCGACCTCCGACTCCGACTCCGACTCCGACTCCGACTCCGACTCCGACTCCGACTCCGACTCCGACTCCGACTCCGACTCCGACTCCGACTCCGACTCCGACTCGACTCCGACTCCGACTCCGACTCCGACTCCGACTCCGACTCGACTCCGACTCCGACTCCGACTCCGACTCCGACTCCGACTCCGACTCGACTCCGACTCTGACTCCGACTCCGACTCCGACTCCGACTCCGACTCCGACTCCGACTCGACTCCGACTCCGACTCCGACTCCGACTCCGACTCCGACTCCGACTCCGACTCCGACTCCGACTCCGACTCCGACTCCGACTCCGACTCCGACTCCGACTCCGACTCCGACTCCGACTCCGACTCCGACTCCGACTCCGACTCCGACTCCGACTCCGACTCCGACTCCGACTCCGACTCCGACTCCGACTCCGACTCCGACTCCGATTCCGACTCCGACTCCGACTCCGACTCCGACTCCGACTCCGACTCCGACTCCGACTCCGACTCCGACTCCGACTCCGACTCCGACTCCGACTCCGACTCCGACTCCGACTCCGACTCCGACTCCGACTCCGACTCCGACTCCGACTCCGACTCCGACTCCGACTCCGACTCCGACTCCGACTCCGACTCCGACTCCGACTCCGACTCCGACTCCGACTCCGACTCCGACTCCGACTCCGACTCCGACTCCGACTCCGACTCCGACTCCGACTCCGACTCCGACTCCGACTCCGACTCCGACTCCGACTCCGACTTCGAATCCGACTCCGACTCCGACTCCAACTCCGACTCCGAATCCGACTCCGGAACCCAGTGCCCAGTTGGGTGCCAAGTTTTTGAGTTATTGTCAAAAAAGGGCAAAATTCAGACCGGTCCCTCCCATACTTTTCGACTTTCGACACTATAGAAAAATTTGTAAAAATTCATAGAGTTAGGAAATTTAGTAATTTTTGTATGAAAACTATAACTATAAGTCTCAAATAATTATATTTCTATGTGTTTTGGGGACGGGGGTAGAGAGGGTAAAAAAATCTTTTTTGACCCAAGCGAGTGGTGTGTCATTTGAAAGAGCACCTAATTTAGAATTCGTTGCATTTTTTTTAGAATTTTTCGGTGGACAGTTTTTGAGTTATTGTAAAAAAAGTGCAAAATTCAGACCGTTCCGCCCCTACGTTTCGACACTGATTGACAGAAAAATTTTTTTAAAATTCACAGAGCTAGGAAATTTGGTAAATTTTGTATGAAAACTATAGCGAAGTCTCAAATAATTGTATTTCTGTGTGTTTAGGGGACCGGGGTAGAGAGTCGTTGCAATTTTTTTTAGAATTTAGCGGTGCCCAGTTTTTGAGTTATTGTCGAACAAGTGCAAAATTCAGACCGTTCTCCCCATACGTTTGACACTGATTGACAGAAAATTTGAAAAAATTTACAGAGACAGAAAGATTGGTAAATTTTGAATGAAAATAATAGCGAAGTCTCAAATAATTATATTTCTGTGTGTTTAGGGAATGGGTGTGGGGAGAGCAAAAAAAACATTTTTGATCCTAATGAGTGCGGCCTCATATGAAGGAGCATTTTACTTTCTGCATAGGATCTTGATGAAACTTTGGCAAATGATACAGGTTCACTTGAAAATGGAAGATCTGGATTAATTTCAAATTTGGACAAAATGGCAGGGGGTCTCCCAAACACCTCTAAGTTTAAATCTTGAATCTAATTCCGGACCATGAACTTACTGAAACTTAGTATATAAGGTTTTAGTACTGTTTCCAATATTTCTGCATACCAACATCCGTTTTGTCACTTCCGGTTAAAAAGTTTTTTTTCAGGTGTTTATCCCTACTGTAGCCTACAATTAACGATCGATTTTCAAGAAACGTTGGTAAAAGCTTTCAAATAACATAAAAACGATTTTATCAGCTTTTGAAGTACATTGGATAAGGGGTTTGGGGGTCCACCATACAACAGGTGGTTTTTTCCATAATGTTTTTATGTTTGTTAGGAGCATAAAACATTCGTTCGTGAATGAATTTTGATGACACTTTGGAAAAAGATGCAAACATGTATGACAAAGAACTGATCAGTTTTTAAGCTATAGTGAACAAAATGGTGTGGGGTCCCTGGAGCACCTGTTTTTTTGAATGCTCTATAACATCTGTACCTGATAAACGAATTGCATGAATCTTGGTACATGAGTATTTAGTACGGTTCACAATAGTTCTGCATCCCAACTTCGGGTTTTTCACTTCCGGTAAAATTTCTTTTTTGTACTTTTTTGATGTTTTTTCAGTGTCTTTATGCACACTTCAGCCTACAATAATGAAGTGATTATGATGAAACTTATGAAAAAAGGTTTCAATTAGGGTAAAAAGATAGTTATCATCTTTTGGGACACATTGATCAAAGTGGCGGGGGTCCACCATACAAATGCTGACTTTTCACACTTTGTTGGGAGCATACAGACTTCATTCATTAATTTATTTTAATGACACTTTGAAAACAGATGGAGACTTAAATGACAAAGAACTGATTAGTTTTTGGACAATATGGGATAAGAGGTACGGGGCCTCCCGAACACCTGTTTACTGTGTCACCATTTTTTCAATGATTGTTGGGAGCACAGAGCGTTCGTTCGTGAACGAATTTTGATGACACTTTGGAAAAAGATGCAAACATTTATAGCAAAGAACTGATTAGTTTTTGAGCGATAGGGAACAAAGTGGTGGGGGGTGTCCCATACACCTGTTTTTTTGAAAGCTCAATAACATCTGTACCTGATAATCGAATAGGATGAATCTTGGTACATGAGCATTTAGTACGGTTCACAACAGTTCTGCATCCCAACTTTCGGTTTTTCACTTCCGTTAAAAATTTTTTTTGTAATTTTTCAATTTTTTTTCCGTGTGTTTATGCTCACTACAGCCTACAATAATGAAGTGATTATGATGAAACTTATGGAAAAGGTTTCAATTAGTGTGAAAAGATGCACGAGCAGAAATTAGTAAGGGAAAGCCTGAATACAGTCAGGGCCTGATCAGGGTCAGATAGGGCAAGCCCTATTAGGGCAATCTGATTTGGGCCTGTTCCGGACCTGAATTAGAATACCGTTTTAGGGCAAACCTTATTTGGATACATCCGGCTCTGATTTGGTTTTTCGTATCTGACCCCTAGTTGGGCAATCTGATCAGGGCCTGATACAAAATGCCTTACTAGGGTTTTGCCCTACTTAATTTTATATGGAAAACTTGGTTAGTGCCTGATCCGTTTATCCCAATCAGGGCCTGATTAGGCAAAAGCGTTACACTCATGATCAGGGCCCTATCCAAATAGGGCTAGCCTGATCAGGGCCGTATTTGAGCCCTAAGAAATTTCTGCTCGGGTGGTTATCATCTTTTGGGACACATTGATCAAAGTGGCGGGGGGGTCTACCATGAAAAATGTTGACTTTTCACACTTTATTTTTAAAGTTGTTGGGAATTTTAATGACACTCTGAAAAAAGATAAAGACTTAAATAACAAAGGACTGATTAGTTTTTGGACAATATTGGGATAAGTGGTGGGGGTCCTCCCGAACACCTGTTTATTATTTCAATGTTTGTTGGAGCACACAACATTCGTTCGATAAGTAGTTTTGATGACACATCGCAAAAATATGCAAATATGTATGGCAAGGAACTGATTAGTTTTTTTAGCGATAGTATACAAAGTGGTAGGGCACTTGTTATTATGGAAGCTCAATAACATCTGTACATGATAATCGAATCGGATGAATCTTGGTACATAAACATTTAGTACGGTTCACAACAGTTCTGCATCCTAACTTCCGGTTTTTCACTTCCGGCTAAATTTTTTTTATTTTTTCTCGTACAAAAGAATTTATGTTTGTTGGAATACTACTGCTTTCTTTAATATTCTCATAATTAGAACTACGAAGTCTATTACATTGGTTAGCTTTTAATTGAAGCATTTGATGGATATTAGCTCATTATATATCCAGAACACTAGGTTTTCAGAGCTGTGGTGAAGTCAACCTATGCAATATTTTTTTCTACGGTTCGTTCCATCTGTTCAAACAAGAGTATCCTTATGAGTGAGACTCTGGTGTCTGTTTCTGGCATACGATCAATTTGAAATGAGCAAAAAATTTGTTTGTCCAAACAAGATGGCGAAGCCTAAACAAAAATAAATTTATTTTGTTTGTATGAATAACTGTGATGTGAGATTCTTAAAAATATTTTTTCCTGAATCATCACAGGAGTCTAATTCAGTGTTTGCTAAATATTTGTATTTTAAAATGTTACACTGCCTAGGTAAGCTTTTCTATAATTTAGAAAATTTGCGTATGGTAATTGGTGATATAGTGACGTGTCTTCTATTCATTACTCTATGTTGTGAGAAAATTGACAAGAGGTTAACACAAGCCCACCTTACAGTTACGCACGTTAAAAAACTTAAATGTATATGTATTTAAATGCAGACACAAATATTTTGTTCATATTACAAAGTTTTGTATTTCATATATTTCGTCCTGCACTTAAGTAAATATATAACTGTAGGGGCCGATTATATGAACAACGATGGATAGAAAAAAATCCGAGTATAAAGCTATATATATATCTTCATCCGACAATTTTACTTATCGTCGATTATATGAACACGGATGGAATTTTTTGTATTTTTGTTTTTACTGCATTTTTATAGCAGTATTTTTATAGCAACTGTTATAAAAATACTGCTATAAAAATGCAGTAAAAACAAAAATACAAAAAATTCCATCCGTGTTCACATAATCGACGATAAGTAAAATTGTCGGATGAAGTGCTTCTGAAACTAGGGTAGACATATTCCAAAGTTTTATTAATATGCCAGTAGAAACTAATTATAGTACATTAAGCTGAAAGGACAGAAAGCTAAGGTTTTTGGACGTATGTGGAGTTTGCGAGTCGAAGCGCCAACTGAGATTTGCACCCAAATTAAGTTTAAAATGACTTACGTCCGTGCATCATATGCTATATTTTTTATTCGCCGCAAGCAAAATATTCAAAAAAAGATTGTTCAATCTAAATCAAAATTAAAAAATTTAAAAATTTTGAAATAACAATATTTTGTACAATAGATATATCCTTTATCGTAGATTAACAAAAACATTGTTTTAAGTTTTGGGGAGCGATGCATATTAAACATAAAATTCTTTGTAAAAGTACATATATATTTTTTCAAAATTCTAAAAATATTCCAAAAATTATAATAAAATCCAAAATTTAAACTTTTTCAACATTCCAAAAATTTTCTAAAAATTATTAAAAAATCAAAAATTGAAACTATTTTCAAAATTCCAAAATTAATGCAAGAAATATAATAAAATCAAAAATTCAAACTTTTCCTAGAACTCTTAAAATATTGCAATAATTATAACAAAATTAAAAATTCAAACTTTTCCCAAAATGCCAAATATATTGCAAAAATTATAACAAAATCAAAGACTGAAACTTTTTCAAAATTCTAAAAATTTTTCAAAAATTAACCCAAAATCAAAGATTCAAAATATGGAGGGGCTGAAATCTCACAGCTCTGAGCATAGGCGAAGCGCGAGTTTTTAAGAATGGGATGCTGCGTTCTAAATAATAGTTGCGTTTTTTTCATTTGGGTCAGGGTTAACGTTTGAAAAAAACGATGTGGGTAAATATTATATTTTAAATTGTTGGCAATACTGAGCTGAGAAGAAAAAAAATTGTGAACTTGTAGCGCCATTTTGAAATTAAAACTCAATATAAAAAAATTTAAAAAATATTTAACGTCTCTTGAAAAATAAAACTTCATATAAAAAAATTCAAAAAAATTTAATCAGAAACACTCCATTTTTTTACATATGGCAATGTTCATTGATTATTACAAATGGCGTGAAATAAAATGAAATAAAATAATTGACAATTAATAAAAAATTGTAAACATCTATTCTTTAAAAAATATGGATTTTATATAGTAGATATTGCTTTAAAATTAATTTTAAGCAAATTTATTGAAATCATGTTGAAAACAAATCATATGGAGGGATCAGTTTTTATAGTTTTGAATATTTTTTTATTTTTGATCTACGGGTGTGACAACCCCGCGTACTCCAGTCCCTGCTATTGACATACGAGTTAACGTGAGATATCACATACCACTGGCAATAGCAGTGAGATATTAGTAGCCAAGGTGACATCTTAGGGGTGGTGGCGGATGAACTGTATTCGGTCAACGGTAGCACCCTCAGTCTTAGCTGTGAAATAATACTTGATGATGAGACGCTATTGCTTCCTTGAGGAAACGAGCTTTCATATAACTATGTGTGGGTTGTAATCTTCAAGAAAGATAGAGCGTCACAGGATCAAGGAATATGCAACCGGCTGGATTATTGGCAACTACAGTTTTGTTTTGTTTCAGCAAATTTTTGTAAAAATTTGCTATTTACTTTTTAATTTACTTTATATTTTCTCTATTCTATCATAAAATATTGGCCTATGTCATATTTTGTCAGTGATAGAATTTTTTGTTTAGTTATCTATTCTTTAAACAAAAATATAAAAAAACAAAAAAAGAACATTTACGTCCATCAACATTTTTGAACGTATGTTGTTGTGGGACCTTGGTCTTAAAAGGTTTTTATGTGTTATTGTGACACATATTGTAATTCCTACTACACAACACATTTTATTAAAAAAAAAAAAAAAAAAAATATTAAAATTTATTTTAAACAAATTTAACAAAGCATCCTTGACAGTTTTTTTATTTTGAATAAATTTTCTTTGACATTTATAAGTTTTAAAATGACCATACCAACCTTATAAAATCAAAACCTAAGTTTCGCCATCTTTTGCAATTTTATGTAACCAAAATATTTTAGATCATTGATCTAGACCCAGATAAATATCTGGGTTATGTTGTTGTTGTTTTTACATGTAAAAAATAGAGTTGATCTAGAACTTGACCCTGACCCAAAATGAAAAAAACGCAGCTAATATTCCACAATAACTACTATTAAAACTCAAAAATAGCCTATTTGAAGAAACATAGTACATTTTGCTACAAGATATGGAAACGCTGCTTTTTCGTGAATGATATTTATTATAAATTATTTAATTAGAAATCGACGACATACCATTTAAAATTCATATTCTATTTTTCATGGTTACTTTGTCTTAAAAACTATTTGATGAAGATACCATAGCAACTACAATTTGTTATCAAGCGAATATGATTTTATACACTAGAGGAAAAAACGATTTTCAAAGGGGATTAAATCTGCATGAAAATGGAATTCATTTGCTATTGTAGAAAAATATATTTTTTGCATTTTGATTTTTTTGAGATCAATTAAACTCAAGTATGTAAAGAAGTAATTGGAATATTTTCAATTCAAAGGTCTGGTTTTTGAAGTTTCTCAGAAAAAAAAACTCCACTTCACATTTTATTTTTTGCATATTTTTCTATTACTTTTAACTAAAGACGCTTACCATTGAAGATCAAACTTGTTTCACTTTAATCTACTCTCCCTCGAGCAAGTTGTGTAATTGAAAAGTATTTCATTTTACTAATTTATTTAGATCGGCGGCTACAAACATGTTTTTGTATTTTTTATAATAAAATGGACTAGTCAGATCAAAATAATAATGGACTAGTCAGATCAATCATAAGCTCAAAATAATTATTTTAAAATAAGAATAAAATCGTGTATTTATATTTGAAATATTTTTAAAGTTTATGCGTTCCATTTGTGATCTACTCAAAGCTTTTAAGTTATTCTATCCTAAAGGAACAGTTTTCATTTAATATCCGAAGCAGTTGTTTGCTATGAAATTATCAATGCACAAAACGGCAAGGAAAATAAATAAATTTTGCGGGAAAAACTTGATCCTCTGGTTTGAAACGCAAAATTCAATCCATTTTTAAAATTGCATTTATTTATATGTACTAATATTGGAACATAAATATGGTTGTTACAAAGCAGCTCATCTCATCAGATACATGAAAAAATTTCTTTGCTTAATATATCAAAGTATGGATTATGGTTTTATATTATTGAAATTCACCAAGGGAAAAAAATTATTGTATTTGTTGATTGGTCCTATCCTAACAAACAATCGAGAAATAGAACCACGGAAATGGTTCAAAAGGAGACAAATACCTACATAATTTGGAAATCAGTTGGTCTTCAATTTTCTTATTGAAAAATATGTTGATATATTAAAACAAAACTGTTTTGGAAACTATTCTGCAATAATTTTTAATTAGTAATGCACCATAATTATTTATTCAAACATTTGTAATGCAAACAATAAATCCAAGTTCTTATTAAAAATCAATACATACTTTGATGTAAAGTAGTAAAACTTAGCTAAAACAATTAAACCAGCAGCAAAATGTTGGGTTATCACTACCTCTTCACATCACCTTCACCATCGAATCGAAAAATAATTCCTTTGAAATTTTACTTTTTTTAACTGTCCAACATACCAAATAATCGATTTTTATGATAAATTATCGAAGATCGAACATTCAATGATTTCAAACATTTTGCTGCAGTATATACATTGTACATATAAGCTAAAACAAAACAGATTTACCATAGCACTACTATGATAGTATATGATATGCTATAAGCAACACAGCATCTACTGCTATGGTTTTTAACGGACTTCCAAAAAGAAGGAGGTTCTGTGTTTCACTGTAAGGTTTTTTTTTTATGTATGTACACCGATTTCTCAAAAACGGCCCGTTCGATTTGGATGATTTAAATTATGTTCTATTTGGGTTTATTCACAGAGGGTCCCATAATTTTTTTTATGATGTGAAAAATACCGTTATTCAGAAAATTGGAAAAAAACCATATTTTTTATGCATTTTCGTTGATTTCGTCAAAACATATTATTCTGTTTGTTTGTTGTGGGCAGTATTATGTTGCTATACTTATCGAGGTTATCGTAAATAATTTTATATGACGGGTAATGTGTATGCCGTTTGTGCAAAAAATCATAAAACCATAATTAATAGATTGTCACTGATGAAAGTTTTTCCGGTATTTCAAGTTATTACTTTTAAAACGCTTTCTAGCCGACATTTGCTTTATGACTTCACTAAAATTAAAAAAATAAAAAACTGTTTTGAAAAGAAATAGAACCGACTTCAGAAAAAACAAAAGAGGCACAAACAAGTGAAAAATAACTCAATTATGGCTTTTATAGACAAAAATACGTTACTTTTTGATTAATTTAATTTATATATGCCTTACTATAGACAAAAAAATTACGCTATTAAAAAAGTTACTATATTAAAATAGTTACTTTTTAACCGACTTCAAAAAAGCAGGAGGTACTGTGTTTCACTGTAGGTTTTTTTATATGCAGTACACCGATTTCTCAAAAACGGCTCGTTCGATTTAGATGATTTAAATTTTATTCTATTTGAGTTCATTCCCAGAGGGTCCCATAATCGTTTCTTTGATGTGAAAAATACCGTTATTCAGAAAATTAGAAAAAACCATATTTTTAATGCATTTTCGCTGATTTCGTCAAAACATATTAATCTGTTTGGATATTTAGGGCAGTATTATATTGCTATACTTGTCAAGGTTATCGTAAATAATTTTACTATCACGGGAAATATGTATGCCGTTTGTGCAACAAATCGCAAAACCATAATTAATACATTGTCACTGATGAAAGTTTTTCCAGCATTTGAAGTTATTACATTTAGAACGCTTTCTAGGCGACATTTGCTTTATGACTACACTAAAAATAAAAAAATAAAAAAATTTTTAAAAAAAAATAGAACCGACTTCAGAAAAAACAAAAGAGGCACAAAAAAGTGAAAAATAACTCAATTGTTGCTTTTAGAAACAAAAATACGTTACATTTTGATTAATTTAATTTAATTATACCATACTATAGACAAAAAAATTACGCTATTATACAAAGTTACTATATTAAAATAGTTACTTTTTATTATAATTATTATAGTTATTATGGTTGTTATAATAGTTATTATATTTTAAAAGTTATTTGTAGTACAAAACTGTTCGAAGTCGGTGCCACATTGACGAAAAACCGACTAATATGTCTCGGGCTTGGCACCGATTTCCAACAGTTTTGTACTACAAATAACTTTTAAAATATAATAACTATTATAACAACCATAATAACTATAATAATTATAATAAAAAGTAAATATTTTAATATAGTAACTTTGTATAATAGCGTAATTTTTTTGTCTATAGTAAGGTATAATTAAATTAAATTAATCAAAATGTAACGTATTTTTGTTTCTAAAAGCAACAATTGAGTTATTTTTCACTTTTTTGTGCCTCTTTTGTTTTTTCTGAAGTCGGTTCTATTTTTTTTTTAAATTTTTTTTTTTTGATTTTTTTCGTTTTTTCTTTTCCTATTTGTGTTTCTTCTTTTTTTTTGCGTACAAATATTATAATTCCGTACGCTGCAAGTTGGACAGCTTCTTGGAGATTATTTGGACGAAATAAATAAATATTTTGATTGCGTTGAAGTTTTTTTTATAAATATTAGGAATTAATATGATTAAATAATAATAATAATAAATATTTATATGGAAATATTTGTATAATTTTACAGAAACTTTGAAGATTTATTTTAAATAAATATTAAAGTATTGAAAATTTATTAAATGATGGTTGATAAAATCTTTAATAAAAAACAATCGTTAGTTTGAAAAAGAGAGACAACAAAGACGCTTCGCCTATGGCTCTGAGATATCAAGACTTCGGTCTGGGTTAAGGATTTTGATATAGTTTTCGGCAAAAAACTTTTATGAGGACATTGTTTTTAGTTTTGGGCAGCGATGTATATCTGCGATGTAACTCTTTGTTATCAGCGATGTAACTCTTTGTTAAAGTACAAGTATTTTTTATCTCTGTTTAGAAATTTATTACAAAACTAACACGAAACATATAATCAAAATTCCAAAAATATTGTTAAATTAAATGAAATCAAACTTTTCTTATAATTCCAAAAATATTCCAAAAATTAGAATAAAATCAAATATTTAAACTGTTTCTAAATTCCAATAATATTCCAAAAATTCTTAACAATTTGAACTTTTCCAAAATTCTAAAAATATTGCAAAACTTATTACAAATCAAAAATTCAAACTTTTTTCAAAATTCCAAAAATTATAATGAAATCAAAAATTAAAAATTTTTCAAAATTCCAAAAGATATTCCAAAAATTCTTACAAAACCAAAAAATGAAACTTTTTTCAAAATTCTATGTATGTGTATAAAATTCAAAAATTCTATTTTTTTCAAAATTCTAAAAATATTGCAAAAGTTATAACAAAATCAAAAATTGAAACTTTTTTCAAAATTCCAAAAATATTCCAAAAATTAGAATAAAATCAAATATTTAAACTTTTTCTAAATTCCAATAATATTCCAAAAATTCTTAAAAATTCTAAGAATATTGCAAAAATTATTACAACATCAAAAATTGAAATTTTTTTCAAAATTCCAAAAATTATAATAAAATCAAAAATTAAAAATTTTTCAAAATTCTAAAAATATTCAAAAAATTCTTACAAAATCAAACATTAAAACTTTTTCCCAAAATTCTAAAAATATTGCAAAAATTACTACAAAATCAAATATAAAAACTTTTTTCAAAATTCCAAAAATAATTCAAAAACTATAACAAGTTCGAAAATTCCCATGTCCAATTTCATTTTCAATTACATTTACGTCATAAAAACAGCTACATCTATTGTTTCAAAAAATTGGCTAAAAAAATAAATGAAATCATTTTTTGACACACTTGACATTATCTTTTTGACAAACTTATAATGCCATATTTCTCTATAATGATAATAAAATTTCATGTCATACATACTATTAATTTTATTTTTTTCTAAAAAAATTGGGTAAAAAATAAATAAAAACCTTTCTTTTGACACATTTGACAACATTTTTTTGACAAACTTATAATGCCATAATTCTCAATAATAACATTAAAACTTCATTTCAAACAAACAATTAATTTTATTTTTTTTTTCTCCAAAAAATTGGGTAAATAAATAAATAAAAATCTTTCTTTTGACACACTTGACAACATTTTTTTGACAAATTTATAATGCCATAATTCTCAATAATAATAATAAAACTTCATTTCAAACAAACAATTAATTTTACTTTTTTTTCAAAAAATTGTGTAAAAAAATAAATAAAAATCTTTCTTTTGACACACTTGACAACATTTTTTTGACAAACTTATAATGCAATAATCTTGTTTTTGATCTCACATACCAATCCCTACCATCAAGATTTCTCCAAATTCAATGTTCCTACTCGTAATCACTTAAAATGAACGTTTTTTAAGCCAAAAATATAAAAATTTGCTATTTTTGACACACTTAATGATTTTTTTGACACACTTCCGGTACAGTTATCGAACACCTCGTCCTTTCGGACCTGTCCCTTGAGTATACCGATTTTTAGAAAAAAAATTTTTGAAATCCGTCTAGCGGTTTTCCCTGCAGCATAGATAATGACGGCCGGTCGGCCGGCCGACAGACAGACATACATTTTTTTTTTTGCTTTTTTAGAATCAGTAGGTCCTAAAACGTCGAGAAATGCCAAAAAAGTGGGGGTAAAAATTTCACTTTTGGCTCATGAATGTAATACTTAGGTCTTTCAGACCGAAGTAATTTATTTTCCAACTGCTCCTGTTATTCAGAAGTCGTGGAATCGAATCTGGAATCACACAAAAAGTTGCTCAAGAAACATTTACTAATAATTACAATTTTTGTCAAAAATGTTTCCCATAATATGTTTTTCAAAAAATTTGGAAACAAATAATATATAAACAAAAATAGACATAAACAAAACTGTCTATCCAAGAAGGAACAAAAGTGGAAAATTTGTTGTTGTTGCTATCGCTTATTTTGGTAGTCATAATTTAAAACGTCTACTGTGAGAAAAACATTTTTGTTTGTTTGTACATAAAACTGGGAAAACGTTTGTATTAAAGTTTCAGGAACGTAGCTGAATTGTTTTTGTTCTAATTATTGTATTAAACTTAAAGATTTTCTTTGATCGTTAGACAAAATAGTATTAAGTCGACATTTCATACAATATGAAAATAAAGTTTTATATAATACAGAGTAAAACAACGTCTTTTTTCACTTCAAAAACTTTTTATTGTAACACCAAATATTTTCTGTCTCTAAGAGACCTTCTTCTTGGGTTAATTGTTTTCTAAACTAAACTAAACTGAACATCAATCACTATTTATATACAAAAACAAAACTATGGATCTTAAAGTAATTAACGTTAAAAAGTAATTGAAGCTAGTGGGTTTATCCCATTGACAAAGATTGTGGATATAAAATTTAACAACTTATTATGAACAGGACAAATGAAGGCGTAACGGAGAGAAAAAATTTTAATTTAATTATTAGTGAATTTATGAATGAAGTATTTTATGACGGTTTTTAATTTTAAAAAGGGGGCTGTACACTGGACCTCTGTCGTTGTTGATTAAATCTTCTTCTTTTTCTTGTTGGATATAGTAAGATTCTATTATCTCTAGCTTCCTGTTGTCGCGGACTGGGATTAAAAGTTTTAAATTGCTGTTGTTGATTATGTGGTTGTGATCTACGATGTGTTTGGCTACTGCTGATTTATCGAAATTGGCTTTAACGTTTGTATGTTCTTTAAATCTTGTGATAATTTGTCTTTTTGATGATCCGATATATTTCTTACTACATCCTGAGCAACTGATCTCATAAACTCCATTTTGGCAATGTTGTGGGATTTTATCTTTATTGTTGGTAAGTATACTGGATAATTTTTGATCTGTTGTTGGTATTAGCTCTACTTTGCGGCGTTTGAATATATTTTTCAGCTTTGTAGAGACTCGCGGATCAAAACTAACCTTTTCCCTCTTTTTAATTTCGGTGGTTAAAGTCAAAGCTGTGGTGTCCCGTATTACTTTTATCTTTTTGGCTTTCTTTACAAGGGTGTCAATGTGAAAGCTATTAAATCCATTAACATTGGCGATACGTTTAATGTTTTCTTCCTCTTTCGAATAACATATTGGGCTGAGTGGAATACTTATTAGACGATGTACCATGCTTCTGAATGCTGCCATTTTGTGTTGCCATGGGTGATTCGAATCTACTGTTATGAAACGATCTGTGGTAGTGGATTTCCTATAAATATCAAATTCAACTCTTCCATTATTTCGGCTGAGAAGCAGATCTAAAAATGGGAGCTTTCCCTCTTGTTCCTCTTCATAAGTAAATTTGATTGACTCATATTTGCTATTGATGGTTTTCAAGACTTTCCTTAGCTGTTGTTTTTTCATGATCACTAATACATCGTCTACATATCTTCCCCAAAACTTGAAGTCGAATTCTTTATTTATTGAAACTTCCAATTCTGACATCAACGCTTCGGCTACAAAAGGTGATAGTGAGTTGCCCATAGAAGTACCAGAAGTTTGTTTGTATATATTTTCATTAAATTGGAAGTAAATGTTGTTCATACACTCTTTTAAAGCTTCAATATAAACCTCTGTTGTATTCTTTGGTATTTTGTTAGTTATCAACCACTTTTCGATTATATTAATGGCTTTGTTGACTGGTACGCTAGGAAATAGTGCGCTGACATCAAGTGACACTAAGATCTCGTTATCCTCTAGTTTTACATCTTTTATTTTGTCAACTACGTCTAGTGAATTTTTAACTGCTAAAGATGGAAAAGCTGGTATCTTTTTGAACTCTTCGACCAGCCATTTTGAAATTTTTTTTCCGAACGGTGAATTATTGTTTGACACGATAGGGCGCATGGATTTGCCAATTTTGTGTATTTTAGGTAATGCATACAATCTTGGAAGAGTTGGGTTCGATACATTTAGCTTCCATTTCAGTGATGCATTATTTAGTGTGCTGGCAATCTTTTTTCGTAGGGTTACTGCTTTTCTTTGTAGTTGGTTGATTGGATTAGAGTTGTGTAACTGATATGGTCCCTCAGCAAGTAGTGTTTCCACTCTTGTGAGATAGTCACTTTTATCTAGTATCACTAACGAATTTCCTTTGTCAGCCTTAGTGTAGATGCAATCTTTTGTTTTTAGCGATTTTATAACACTGCTTATTTTCTGGAAATCCGAGTTTGACTTTTGTGGGTTTTGGATGACATTGTTTGGAAATTCGTTAGTGATACTAGATAAAAGTGACTATCTCACAAGAGTGGAAACACTACTTGCTGAGGGACCATATCAGTTACACAACTCTAATCCAATCAACCAACTACAAAGAAAATCAGTAACCCTACGAAAAAAGATTGCCAGCACACTAAATAATGCATCACTGAAATGGAAGCTAAATGTATCGAACCCAACTCTTCCAAGATTGTATGCAATACCTTAAATACACAAAATTGGCAAATCCATGCGCCCTATCGTGTCAAACAATAATTCACCGTTCGAAAAAATTTCAAAATGGCTGGTCGAAGAGTTCAAAAAGATACCAGCTTTTCCATCTTTAGCAGTTAAAAATTCACTAGACGTAGTTGACAAAATAAACGATGTAAAACTAGAGGATAACGAGATCTTAGTGTCACTTGATGTCAGCGCACTATTTCCTAGCGTACCAGTCAACAAAGCCATTAATATAATCGAAAAGTGGTTGATAACTAACAAAATACCAAAGAATACAACAGAGGTTTATATTGAAGCTTTAAAAGATTGTATGAACAACAGTTACTTCCAATTTAATGAAAATATATACAAACAAACTTCTGGTACTTCTATGGGCAACTCACTATCACCTTTTGTAGCCGAAGCGTTGATGTCAGAATTGGAAGTTTCAATAAATAAAGAATTCGACTTCAAGTTTTGGGGAAGATATGTAGACGATGTATTAGTGATCATGAAAAAACAACAGCTAAGGAAAGTCTTGAAAACCATCAATAGCAAATATGAGTCAATCAAATTTACTTATGAAGAGGAACAAGAGGGAAAGCTCCCATTTTTAGATCTGCTTCTCAGCCGAAATAATGGAAGAGTTGAATTTGATATTTATAGGAAATCCACTACCACAGATCGTTTCATAACAGTAGATTCGAATCACCCATGGCAACACAAAATGGCAGCATTCAGAAGCATGGTACATCGTCTAATAAATATTCCACTCAGCCCAATATGTTATTCGAAAGAGGAAGAAAACATTAAACGTATCGCCAATGTTAATGGATTTAATAGCTTTCACATTGACACCCTTGTAAAGAAAGCCAAAAAGATAAAAGTAATACGGGACACCACAGCTTTGACTTCAACCACCGAAATTAAAAAGAGGGAAAAGGTTAGTTTTGATCCGCGAGTCTCTACAAAGCTGAAAAATATATTCAAACGCCGCAAAGTAGAGCTAATACCAACAACAGATCAAAAATTATCCAGTATACTTACCAACAATAAAGATAAAATCCCACAACATTGCCAAAATGGAGTTTATGAGATCAGTTGCTCAGGATGTAGTAAGAAATATATCGGATCATCAAAAAGACAAATTATCACAAGATTTAAAGAATATACAAACGTTAAAGCCAATTTCGATAAATCAGCAGTAGCCAAACACATCGTAGATCACAACCACATAATCAACAACAGCAATTTAAAACTTTTACACCCAGTCCGCGACAACAGGAAGCTAGAGATAATAGAATCTTACTATATCCAACAAGAAAAAGAAGAAGATTTAATCAACAACGACAGAGGTCCAGTGTACAGCCCCCTTTTTAAAATTAAAAACCGTCATAAAATACTTCATTCATAAATTCACTAATAATTAAATTAAAATTTTTTCTCTCCGTTACGCCTTCATTTGTCCTGTTCATAATAAGTTGTTAAATTTTATATCCACAATCTTTGTCAATGGGATAAACCCACTAGCCTCAATTACTTTTTAACGTTAATTACTTTAAGATCCATAGTTTTGTTTTTGTATATAAATAGTCATTGATGTTCAGTTTAGTTTAGTTTAGAAAACAATTAACCCAAGAAGAAGGTCTCTTAGAGACAGAAAATATTTGGTGTTACAATAAAAAGTTTTTGAAGTGAAAAAAAGACGTTGTTTTACTCTGTATTATTGCAATCACTTCAAGTAGTTCACACAAGAAAATTATATAATTTATAAAGTTTTATATTTATACTATGTTTGGGTAGACACTGTCTAGTGTGTCTCTACTGACGCTTTCTCACTGTACTTAACACCTCTGTGCTTAGCACGGCGGTTTAAATTGTTTATGCTCAAATAAACCATACAAAAAATATATATAAAGATAAAAAGCGTTCTAAAAGTAATAACTTCAAATGCTGGAAAAACTTTCATCAGTGACAATGTATTAATTATGGTTTTGCGATTTGTTGCACAAACGGCATACATATTTCCCGTGATAGTAAAATTATTTACGATAACCTTGACAAGTATAGCAATATGATACTGCCCTAAATATCCAAACAGATTAATATGTTTTGACGAAATCAGCGAAAATGCATTAAAAATATGGTTTTTTCTAATTTTCTGAATAACGGTATTTTTCACATCAAAGAAACGATTATGGGACCCTCTGGGAATGAACTCAAATAGAATAAAATTTAAATCATCTAAATCGAACGAGCCGTTTTTGAGAAATCGGTGTACTGCATATAAAAAAACCTACAGTGAAACACAGTACCTCCTGCTTTTTTGAAGTCGGTTAAAAAGTAACTATGTTAATATAGTAACTTTTTTAATAGCGTAATTTTTTTGTCTATAGTAAGGCATAATTAAATTAAATTAATCAAAAAGTAACGTATTTTTGTCTATAAAAGCCATAATTGAGTTATTTTTCACTTGTTTGTGCCTCTTTTGTTTTTTCTGAAGTCGGTTCTATTTCTTTTCAAAACGGTTTTTTATTTTTTTAATTTTAGTGAAGTCATAAAGCAAATGTCGGCTAGAAAGCGTTTTAAAAGTAATAACTTGAAATACCGGAAAAACTTTCATCAGTGACAATCTATTAATTATGGTTTTATGATTTTTTGCACAAACGGCATACACATTACCCGTCATAGAAAATTATTTACGATAACCTCGATAAGTATAGCAACATAATACTGCCCACAACAAACAATCAGAATAATATGTTTTGACGAAATCAACGAAAATGCATAAAAAATATGGTTTTTTCCAATTTTCTGAATAACGGTATTTTTCACATCATAAAAAAAATTATGGGACCCTCTGTGAATAAACCCAAATAGAACATAATTTAAATCATCCAAATCGAACGGGCCGTTTTTGAGAAATCGGTGTACATACATAAAAAAAAACCTTACAGTGAAACACAGAACCTCCTTCTTTTTGGAAGTCGGTTAAAAAGAATATGAAATAATAATGGAATCGGTAAAGAATGATAGGGAAAGCACGATAAAAAAGAAAAGTGAAAACATAAAATTGAAATGAAAATCTGTTAGAAATAGAAAATTTAATATTGAAAACTAATATTCACCACCAAAATGAAATCAGATCAATAATAGTTAATGAAATATCAGAAAAAATAACAACTTAAACAATACAAAAACCAACAACAAAAAAGAAATGAAAACAATACGCAGTATACAAAACAAGATCAACCAAAACAATGCTACAATTCCAAAGCAGATAAAGGGAATACATTAGTCTTCTTAAAAACTACAGACTACAACAATAAGATAGATGAATACATCACTAATAACAACATCGAAAAATTAAGTAAAGATCCAACGAATGAATCAATGCACAAATAAAAACTATCATTAACAAATCTGACCGGACTCAGGGTAGTTCAATAAGGGGTGAGGGTTGGGGTCTGGTCATGAATAGTATCAAAATTGTCGTCAATAGTGTTGATTTCAACATCATTGAGGACGGTGAATCCAACAGTGCTGACTAAATATATATATATATATATATATATATATATATATATATATATATATATATATATATATATATATATATATATATATATATATATATATATATATATATATATATATATATATATATATATATATATATATATATATATATATATATATATATATATATATATATATATATATATATATATATATATATATATATATATATATATATATATATATGTAATAAAAAACGATATTCGGTTTTTAGCTCTAAAAATTTAATTTTTATGTATGTATTATAAAAACCATTGGCGCTACGCGTTTCGTTACGTCTCCCGTAACATCTTCAGGCGAAAATTCTTAAAATAATATAAAATATAAAAACTATAAAAAAAATAATTTGTCCAAAGTTATTCTAACACAAAATTATTAGATAATCAACAAAACGTTAAAAACTTAAAAGGCTAATACAACTCACATATAAATTAAATTAAAAATCCTTAGGATACACTAAACATCAACAAACATTATTTTGTAATTAATTAAAAGCACAATATTTTTGATTTGTCAAATGAATTATGAAAATTATGAAAAAATTATTATGTACAGAGGAAACATCAAAAACAAAGAAATCTTATTGAAAATTGAGAGTAATTATTTTTAATATATATATAGACTTCTCTCCTCATACTGTATGAATCACTTGAGCGCCATAGAAAACAATTCCTATGAAACACACACACACAAAATCAATAAGGTTAAACTGATCTTTTCTTTTTTCATTTCATGTACATGCCGATAATTCCTAACGTAAAAACAACAAGGTCAATATTCGATGAATAGAAAAGCGCTATGTTATAATAAAATATTATTGTAAAATTGCAAAATATCTGACTCCGTTTGTTTGTTTAAAGTGGATTTACGTTTTTTGATCATTAACAACTCTAATAATTGTCTTTTCTTAAAGTTGGATTCCTTTTCCAAAATTTTAACGTTATCCATCGTTATTGTATGGTTATGCTCTTTTAAGTGCTTCGATAGGGAACTATTATCAGGAGGAGAATCATGGGTATGTTGGTATAATCTCTTCTCCATGTACTGTTTGGTTTGACCTACATATGTTTCTTTGCAAGAGCATTCTATCTCGTAAACTACCAATGATTGCTTTCCTTTTGGGTCACTGTTTTTAGTTTTGGTAAAAATTGATTGGCCCAAACATACACACGATCTACCGACTGCTTTTATATTATGTCGTTTTAATAACGATTTTATGTTTTCAAACATATGTTTCACATAAGGCAAGGATACGTATTTGGTAATCTCCGCATTGTCTACGGGTACTTTATCAGCTGACAACCTATGTTTACAATTTGCAGTTCTGATGCCATTTTTTATCATTTTTATCGGATAATTATTTAGTTTAAGCGTTTTTTCTAAAAGTTCAAGATTTTCAGAGTGAAACTTTTTATCAGAAATTTCAAAAATTTTATTTGCTAATTACGAAATAGTATTTTTTTTTTATAACTCAAAGGCAACCAAGAATTATAATCTAAATACCGTCCTGACCAAGTTGGGTTGTGGTACCAGTTCATACTCACCCGACAAACAATTTGATGTGCCGCGCACCAAAAATAGGTGTTCAAAATTTCGGAAAATCGCTTGGTGCGGAAAAAGGTGTGGAAGAAGTGCTGAATCTTTCTTTAGCACCAAGGTGCGGCACTGAAGTGATGGAGTAGTGTTCTGCACTACACTAGAAGTGCGGAAAAATTTGGTGCGGCGATGTTAGTGCTGGAGAAGTGTTCGGCACTACACTATAAGTGCGCAAAAATGTGGTGCTGGGATGGTAGTGCTGGAGAAGTGTTCTGCACTACACTATAAGTGCGCAAAAATGTGGTGCTGCGATGGCAGTACTGAAGAAGTGTTCTGCACTACACTATAAGTGCGCAAAAATTTGGTGCTGGATGGTAGTGCTGGAGAAGTGTTAGGGACTGCACTATAAGTGCACAAAAATTTGACACTTAAAGTGTTGTGGTAACACCAAATATAATAATGTTATGCGTCATCGCTCTATTAGTCATCGGCATTATTTGACGTTTATTTGACATATTATATGTTATGTGCGTATTCTAAACGTGTGATTTTGTTTGTTTCTGTGTTGTTTTTTGCAAAATGAGTGAATTAAAAGAAAAGTGGCGAAAAGTGCAGGTGACGGGTCATTATTATAGGAAGAGAAAAGCATTATTTAAGCGATTGTTGTGCCAAAATGTGAATGAGGGAAACATTGTTGGCGTTGCAAGTTCGTTTCAGGATGTTGCACAAAACAATAATGTCGACTCATCATCATCGAATCATACACTCGACGTAAGCAGCGACAGCGACAGTGGCAGTGACGATGGTGAAAATGCTTGGTGCCTAGAATTGCAGTCCGACTCAGAAAATGAATGCGATAGATCCCTTTCAACAACTGCGTTATTAAATGCAGAAATGAATGGTAACTTACGCGAATGGGCTCTGAAGCACAAAGTCACTCACGACTCATTGAGAGATCTTTTGAAAATTATGAATCGTCGAAATGAAGGGAGTGTACCTTCCGATCCAAGAACGTTGCTTGCTTGCAGTTCAAAGGTGATAATCACAACATCTGAGGTAGGCGGCGAAAAATACTGGCACAATGGCCTCCAAAATTGTCTTCGGCAGTGTTTCGGCACCATCAATGGACCAATGTGCATTTCATTAAATGTGAACATTGATGGTTTGCCTTTATTTCGAAGCTCAAAGGAAGAGTTCTGGCCTATTCTGGTAAATATGCACGAATTCCCCAACATAAAGCCAATGGCAATAGGCATTTATTGTGGGAAAGGAAAACCAAAAAATTTGGATTGGTTTTTAGGTCCATTTATTGAAGAAGCTAAAGAAGTTATGAGCAACGGAATCCATATCAACAATAATAAGATCGATGTTCGAATTCGGTGCATCATTTGCGATTCGCCTGCCCGAGCCTACATTAAAGGTAATATTATATTATATATATAATATATGATATATATAACGATTATTCTTTTTCTATATATCTGATCCATTCTATATATGTTCTGTTTTTTGCATTTCAAATAGGCGTTGTTAATTTCAATGGGATTCATGGGTGTCTTAAATGTACAACAATGGGCAAATACTCCGATTTGAGAAAATGCACCTATTTTCCACACACAATCGCTGAAAAAAGAACAGATGAAGGATTTCGAGCAAAAACTGACGAAGAGCATCACAAGAGAGATTCGCCCTTCCTGCAACTGCCAATAAACATGGTGGAAGACGTTATAGTAGCAGACTCTTTGCATCTGCTTGATTTGGGTGTTATGCGGCGTTGTTTAACAATTTGGCGTGAAGGTAAAATAACAAAAAAATGCAAGTGGTCCGCTGCACACATGATCGAGATTTCACAATGGTTGCGACTAATTAAAATGCCACGCGAATTCCATCGAGCTGTGAGAGGCTTGGACGAAGTGGCATACTGGAAAGGCACCGAATACAGAACCTTCTTGCATTATCTTGGGCCAGTTTTGCTTAAACAATATTTACCCCACAATTATTACCACCATTTTCTTATTCTATTCGGCGCAGCAACTATCTGTTCCTCGCAAATGTATTCCGTGCATTTAAATCAAGCGCATAATATGTTTATTAATTATATTGAGCAGTTTAAATCACTTTACGGATGTGCATTGGTGACAAGCAATATACACAATCTTGTGCATGTTGTCGATGATGTGAAAAAATTTGGAATTTTGTCGTCGATAAGCAGCTATCCATTTGAAAATGCATTGTTTGGGATTAAGTCAATGTTGCGACATGGACGATTGCCATTATCGCAGGTTGCAAAGCGCCTTCAAGAATTGCAACAACATCGTATAACAAAAGCAACACCCCAGAAACTATTTCCAACGTTAAAATATCCGTTTGGTAACGATCGTTATTCACAAATTGAGCTACAACATTTTTTGCTAAATAACAAACCAACAGATCAATGGTTTCTAACAAAGTCCAACACAATTGTAAAATTTAATCATGCGATATGCAAAGATGGCATTTTTTATATCGTTGGCAGAAGTTTAATATTGACAGACGACTTTTTTAAAACACCATTCTTGTCATCTAAATTGAACATCTATGTTGCTGGAGTGTTGGAACAAAATAAACCGTTAACTTATTCTCTAGACATGATACAATGCAAAATGGTAGCGATTCAATGTATTGACAATCCGAGATTTGTGTTTTTTCCTTTATTGCACACAATAGAATGAATTTATGTTGTTTGCTGCATTCGTTGTATCGCTTATATTTTGCTACACATGCATGTTTTTATATAAATAAAGAAACAATTTTGGAATTCTTTTATTTTATTTCTCTTCCCGATGACAATCGGCTGGGCCATTTATTCATTTGATATTCAGTAGTGCAGCAGCGAAGTTCAAAAATGGAGAGCTACCCATCAAATTACTCCTTTGCAGAGGAAAAAATAATCGGTTATCATTACGCATTCACTGGCCGCTTGTCGCAACAATTAATAAATGTATTCGTAAATTACGCCCACCCAGCCGATCTGGATACTTTATTTGTGAAAATTAATGCAGTGGTGCCGTCTCATGTGGTATGTATACAATATATAATAAACGTACGATGCATATTTTACTAGCAAACAGAAATATGATTAATGGTGCCATATAATCGGTTTTGTACACAGGATCCGTCATTTTCATCTGACGACGAAATGGGACAGGACACTGGGTACGGACATTCGGACGCACTTTTATCGTCACCAGAGGCCAAAACGTTGTAGCAAAGTCTATTATTTCACAAGAAATAAAGACAATATCACGTGCATAAAAATAGCAATAACAACGCAGTGATTTTATGGTTTTGAAATAAACGAAAATACAAATTTTATTTCGTAAAAATATAAAAGAAATAAAGTATAATAAAATATAAAAGGAATAAAAGAAAGATATAAAAGAAATGTGTTATTTTATCTTGTTTATTTTTATGTGGTAGTTTCTGTTGCTGATGTCGTTGCTGGTTGCTCTTCGAGGACGTCGTCATTGTCGTCATCGTCATCATCGTCGTCATCGCCATCGTCGTCGTGTCGGCTACTTTTCTTTTTTTTCGCAGTCGGAAGATTAGTACGACCAGCATTCTTGATTAATGTTTTAAAATAGTCCTCCACATGTTGCAGCCGGCACGGAACACTTTTCACGATTATGTAATGCACCAATGCAATGATATTCTTAAAGCGTCTGAATGCAATCTTTCCTCCCTCCTTTCGGCTCCCTCCAGCCCACGAAAACGATGCGAATATTGACCGTTGTACAAATATTTGATCCACCACGGAATAAAATGCTTTAGAACCTATTAAGCAAAGAAATGAAAATGGTTAAATATAAGCCACGAATCGCGCATACACAAAACAATATACAAAAATACTCACCATCTGCTCCTTTCCGGCAGCGAGAAACCAATCGTTTCATTTGAGCAGGAGGAATAACCTCTTCTGGCTCTTTCTCATCCAGAGCATCTTCAAACTTATCGAAGTCTTCCACGCAGCGCAGTGGCAACGTTACACCGTTTATTACAGCATCATCTTTTTTATGTTGCATAACGGTGCCGATAAAAGTTTTCATCAATGTTGTTTGTTCTGACAATTCTTTTGCCATCATTGCAATTAGCTCGTTTTGTTTTGCCAAATCTTGTGTGTTTTTTGCCACTTGCTGCTCCAATTTTTGTCTATAATTATTGCAGCATTGCGAATACTCTAGGATCGCTGAATTAGTTAGCAAATTCGCAAATGTATCGTTCCCGGTACTGTTTGTAATGTAGTAGTACTGTCCGTCAGCCCCCATCCGCACTACCTCTTGCACATTCGATGTGGTTTGCTCCACCGAATCCTCGACCTGATTCAAAACGTCCTGCACTTGTGCCTGTGACTTAGTGCTTTGCGCTGGTGCTGAGCCAACAGCAGGTACTACAATGCCCACATTAGCATCCACTGGTGTGTGTGGCTGACAACCTTTGCTTAGCGATGGTGTTGAGCCAACAGCTGCATGTAAAATGCCTACATTAGCATCCACTGGTGTGTGTGGCAGACAATCAGTGCTTTGCGATGGTGTAGAGCCACCAGCATGTTTAATGCACTCATTAGCCAACACAACTACCTTACTTTGATGTTTTGCGTCCACTGGCGTATTACACTGCAAAAAAGGGCAAACAATATATATTCATTGCAACATATATTCATTGGCATTTATAAAAAAAATGCTTACTAAGTCGAAATACGAGTTCGGGACAGCAGCCGGTGGTTTGGCCAATGAAAAACGGGGTCGTACTTCCAAATCGGACTGGTCTGCACTTGTTTTCGAATCCGAGGGGGCGGCATCCGTGTCTGATTTCGTTAACATGATTTGGAGTTCGGCTTCAGCCGTCTCGTACGATCGATATGTCCCTTTTAGCTTCGATTTAAAGTACGGCCACGAATTTTTATCTGGCATAGAATCTTCGCTTTTGACTAGCCTGTTTTTTTTTTTGGCAGACCATTGGTTTGGCGGAAAATAGCAACGGCCGTTGTCCTCCCACTTGCCAGGGACGACTGACAATTCGACCGATTTTATGCTTTTTTTTTATGGTGGTTTGCACTATCTTAAACACCATTCTGAAAATAGTCAAACAATAATTCAATTAGGTTATGTACGTACATCAGTGGAACGTATATAATATGCAATCACAAAAGAAAAAAAAATGACGCGCAATTAATCACAAAATTCAATTACCATTTGGGCCATATATGATGTTATTCCGTTGAAAATGAACGCGCGAATATTTATTTGCACTGATGTTCTTGAATTTAATCGCAAAACATGTAAATCGACATAAAAAACAAACAACAAAATTGAACATCCAAAATGTATATATAACGGCTGTCGCATTCAGATAATGACCAATATATGTTCACTATAAGCACCATTTTGACATTCAACAACTCGCCATATAATATATATACATACCTGATTTTTAATATTTTCACACACGCCTGTAAAACACCGTATCTTACGATTTATATTGGTGTATAATGTTTATATAGATAATATATAATAGCGATCACACGTGCACAATATAGAACCACAAAGTATACTAAATGAAAAATGAAATAAAATGAAATGAAAAACACACCAAACTGAGTTTGCGCGGTTGACGCGGGCACTATTAGTGCATTTTACGTATAATCATAAGCACCAATGGTGCTCGCTTGGGCACCAGCGGTGCTAATGATTATATGGGAACTGCACTAACAGTGCTCACTTTGCACAGCATGTGTTTTGTATTTCGGCTCGCATCTTATAATTCGCTAGAATTAAAAATGTCATACTTTTGTATATATACAATAGCGTATTGTCATATACATCAGGCAGTTAACATGGGCATTCTACGCGAGAGGTAAGTACACAGTTATAGTAATATATATCGGATAATTAATACCAATCAAGTTTCATTCACAGAAAAATATACAGTTGCTTTCTAATATTAGAACCGAGATTCCACGGACGCTAGAATTAAAAATGTCATACTTTTGTATATATACAATAGCGTATTGTCATATACATCAGGCAGTTAACATGGGCATTCTACGCGAGAGGTAAGTACACAGTTATAGTAATATATATCGGATAATTAATACCAATCAAGTTTCATTCACAGAAAAATATACAGTTGCTTTCTAATATTAGAACCGAGATTCCACGGACATTTGAAGGGCAATAAAAAAAATTATTAAAAAAAAATAATGAAAAAAAGTATTGAAAAAAAAATGGGAAAAAAATTCAGCAAAAAATTATTTTTTTTTCATATTTCAACAATTATTTTTCCCGCCTTTTCTTTTCTTGTGCACTTAAGGTATCGTATTGCGCACTTAAGTGCGCAGGTTCAGTGTTGCGCACTACTCATGCACAACTCCAGCACTACACCAAGAAGTGCGCAAATCAGCACTTAAGGTGTTACGCACTACTCGAGCACTACTCTAGCACCACTCAAACGGTGCGCGATCTATTCAAAATTGTGGGCGGAGCTTAAACAAGTGCGCATTATTTGCCCTTTTAAAAAAAACACATAGTAATGAGCACTAAAATATATAGGTATGCGCACTAATTTTTGGTGTAGCGTCGAAGTGCTAGAGAAGTGTTTAACACCAATTTTGTCTTCTTGGGCATACTTCCATCATTATTATGAACTAGTAAGGTATCCAAAAAAGAAATAGATCCATTCTTTTCGGTTTCTATTGTGAATTGAATACTTTTTTCAAACTCATTAAAGGCTTGTAATAGTATCTCAACTTTGTCTTTAGGTATTGCTGTTATTATGTCATCTACATATCGAAAATAAAAAGATGGTGTAAAGTCTAGTGATGCCAAAACATTGGATTCTACATACTCCATAACAAGATTCGCTAATAGCGGGCTAATAGGAGATCCCATAGGGGATCCAAATATCTATTTGTAAACTTTGTCCTCAAAGGAGAAAACACAATTATTAAGAACAATATCCATAATTTCTAAAAATTGAGTTTTTAATAGTTTACATTTCGCTCGTCTCTTGATTTGCTGCCAATCGTTTGCAAAATCGAACATCGTTTTTTATTACAAAATATAATCAAGCTCAATAACTTTTTTAAAAAATTCAAAAAATATATATATATATATATATATATATATATATATATATATATATATATATATATATATATATATATATATATATATATATATATATATATATATATATATATATATAAATATATATATATATATATATATATATATATATATATATATATATATATATATATATATATATATATATATATATATATATATATATATATATATATATATATATATATATATATATATATATATATATATATATATATACAGGGTGAGTTTTTTAAAAAATGCCAGGCTTTTATCTCGAGAACGATGCTAGATGGGACAAAATAACCCAAGGTGATATTTGTTAAGCGTCGAGGGGGACGTCCAATGGTAATATTGAATGACCTTGAAACTCATAAGTATTGGAGATATATGCCAAAATAGGTTTTTTTTAAATTAGAACCTATACATTTAATATTTTTTTTTAATTAAGTAAATCAAACTACACACTTTTTGCATACAAACTTTTTTTGTAAAGTGTACGATTTTGTAGATATGATGACCATTGATTTGCACTAGAGCAAATGTGTCTTCGCTAAAGTCTTCAGTATAAAAATAAAATTTCAATAAATTAAAAAAAAAACAATGAAAATCATTTTCACGCAGTAGACCACGATGCAATAATATTTAAATGAATAAATGATTTTCGTTTTGTAAAATATAAAAGTAAAATAAAAATGTAAGGGCGATGAAACCTCAGGCTGTGAGGGATCAAGACTTCGGTGTGTGTGTTAAGGCTTGTTTTAAATAGTTTTTGGATGAAATCTCTTGCCTCTTGTGCTAAAATTGTTCCGTTTTTTATACGGAACACAATTGTTGAAAGTCAAACTTGTTTTCCCATTATATCGATTATCTCGTAAATTATAAATCCTATGGACGTGAAACTTGAGGTGCATATAAAACTAGTTTTTTCAATTAAGATGGTGGATGCAAAAAAAATAAAGATGTTGTCGTTTGTTTTACAGGCCTGCGATATAAAGCATTTAAGAAATTTATTTTATAGCGAGGCGAATGTGGTATCATATGAAAGGGCTGTACTTCAGTATCTTTTAAAAATGTATTTTAAAATTTTTCATCACACAGTTTTTTGTAAAATTTTGAATAACAACTTTTTACCGTGTTTTCTTTCTCCACCTAGTTCCGAGCCTATAAATATGATCGAAAAACTTAAGTTTTTAGAGAAAATTAGTAACTTTATAAAGAAAAACATAGGGAGTACTCATAATCGTATTTATTAAAGGGTGGGAATCAGAAGGGGTAAAAACACCATTTGAAATTCAGTCATGTATCATTTGAAATCATTTGATAGAGAACCTAATTGATGAATTTTTTTTCAAAAATATGCAGTGCACAGTTTTTTAATTATTGTCAAAAAGTGCAACTTTACATTGGGCTTTCAGGGTTTCGATCTTAATTGAAATAGAACAATTACAAAATAATCACAGACAGTTGGATAATTTCTCTAGAAAAACTATCCCAAATTGTCACATGATTTTATTTCTGTATTTTGAAGGGATGAGAGTGGATAAGAGTGAAAAAACTGTTTTGACCCATATGAGAGGGGTATCATTTGAAAGAGCACTTTACTTGAGAAACATTGGTGTTTTTGTTATGAAAAACACGGTTGTATTGGTGTTGTTTTACTCTTTCTTACTAGTTTGTCGACTTTTTAATTACCTGCTATAATCGTATGACTGATATGCAGTAAACTGTTGCTTTGTTAAGTTTTACCACACAATCTCCAGATATTTTGGATGCGATACCGAATGCGCTTAAGTCCTTACAGCAGCTTGGCTATCCGAAAAGATGGAAATCCTCTTGTTCCGATAATTTCTCCTCAATCTTCATTTTGCAAGTGCTCATTGATTCCGTCTAGATAGCCTGAAAGACACTTGAACAGGTACCCATTGATTTTTAGCATTTGGTTGCAGTACTAGCCTATATTTTCGAACCATCTGCGTATCGTACCGAAGCAGATGATGTAATAAAAGATGAATTTTACGAATAGCTTCATGCAATAATAACTAGTGCACACCAAAATGACATCAAAATACTACAGGTGTATATGATTAAATGCCCGAGATGATTGATCAAATGCTACTGGTAAAACAACATCAGTAATCAGGAATTTCTACGGCAAAAAGAGCAGTTGACACGGAGACCGATATAACTGAGGAAATCAGTTAAATATATGACAAGGATGCTCTTAGAATGGCATCCATAAGGTAAAAGGAAAGTTGAAAGATCACCAATAATGTAGAAGAAAACGATGCTATACGTCCTATGCTCCTAAATTATCGATACAAATGAAAAACACATCTATTGATCTCTTTCGGGTTCATATACCAAAGATCTTCTTGGGCTTAAGCCTTGCCCATATGATCCAATTGTCACATGACCTTATTATCACTCAAATACGGGCATATCTTTACCTTGCATCAAAGAGGTGCGGTTCCCTGCTATGAAGTGGCCAATAGTTCCCTTAAAAGAGCATTAAGCATTAAAAAATGTAATAGAAACAAAACATCAAAATATGGAACAACGGAGAGGGTCTAGTACACTAAGGAGAGGGTCTAGTAAGCTTCTGTCCACTCTGTTGCATCCTTTAAAGCATTTAAATTAAACATATATTCTCTTAGGAGGTTAATTTTGGGCGTTACTGAACAATCATTGTTTTCCAAACCACAGTTTCCACAAAAAATGGTTTTAGTGTTCCCAAAATATACAGATTTTGCGGCTCAGACACGAAACTGATGGAACATGTCTTTATGCGGCTGTCCTGAGCTTTCATCAATTGTTTAATTCAATCAAATTGTTAGTGAAATCCGAACTGGAACATTGCAATCAGAAATAAAAAAGATATAATCAATAGTTCTTTGATTTATAATGCAACTGTTTATTTTATTACTATGAAAGTAAAAAAATAAATCAATTTGTTAGTCTTTAATTGTGATTATGCTAAGATTGCTATCTTAATCAAAAGTTTTAATTATGTTATACACTAATGAGCAAGCATTCGAAATGATAATGATTTATGGTGAGTGTCGCCAAAACGAACGCTTAGCCATTCGATTATATGCTGAACGACATCCCGACCGTCGTCACTTTAGAAGAGGTGTATTCAAACGCCTAGCAGAAAAGCTTCGTACAACCGGAAGCATAATAAACAAAAAGCAGCGTCGTGATTTTCCTGATGAAGTAGTTGTAGATGTGCTGGCTGCAGTTTCAATGGATCCACATATTTCAACAAGAAATATTGCACGGGATAGAGGAATTTCGCAAACAACCGTGTCTTCCATTTTAAAAGACAATAAATTTCATCCTTATCACATTTCATTGCTGCAAGAGCTATCTACCAATGATTTTATTGCAAGAAGTCAATTTTGTAATTGGGCGAGGCAGCAAATGGAAGAAAACTTGAGTTTCTTTCATCGTGTCCTTTGGACAGACGAAGCAACATTCAAAAGTGATGGCAATGTAAATAGACATAATTTGCATTATTGGAGTGATGTAAATCCATATTGGATGCGTTCCGTTGACCATCAACATCGTTGGAGTGTAAATGTTTGGGCTGGAATAGTTGGCTCACATCTAATTGGGCCTTACTTTTTTGATGGAACACTAAACACCCAAAAATTCGTAAACTTTTTATTAGATGATCTGCCCAATTTATTGGAAGACATTCCATTGGCAGAAAGGCAGGGAATGTGGCTGCAGTTGGATGGTGCTCCGCCTCATTTTGGTACAGCTTCCCGGCGACAACTAGATTTAATGTTTCCAAATAAATGGATTGGAAGAAGTGGCCCTATTTCTTTTCCAGCACGCTCACCCGATTTAACATGCATGGATTTCTATTTATGGGGAAAAGTAAAGGATTTAGCATATTTCAATCGGCCAACCACAGCAGAAAATATGAAACAACGGATTAAAGATATTTTTAGAAATCACGTTACTACAAGTGAATTAGAAGCGCTTCACTTAAATTTTATAGAACGTGTAGAAAAATGTTTGGAATTAAATGGTGAACATTTTGAACATTTAATAAATTATTAAAAAACCTTAACTATCGTTTTTTTTTAAGAATCTGGCAGAAAACGTGGTTTTTGGAAATTTTTTTGACTCGATTTTGTAATTTTGGTATCAATCGATCAGACTTGGCCGTCTCCCAAAAACTTTATGAGATTGGGGTGGTAGGACTCACCCCCATCCCCTTACACCCTCTTTAAGTTTCAGCATATAGAAATCTATATAAAATAAATGGGAAGAGATAAAAAAAATTTAATGGCACCATTATCTTTTATTCAAATTGGCGCAACTTTTGAGTCCAAAAGTTGGTTTGTCCCCCCACCCCCAACTAATCCCGTGGGTAGGGTTGACACATTAAATAAGTAAAATATGTCATGCGGAGTATCGTTAGAATCAGAATTTCATAAGAAATACAATCTCCCATATTAACTCTTGATCGGTGACATAACCATTTTTTACTCCCAAGGGGGTACCTTATCGTAGAAAAAAATATTTTTTTTGCATGTCATGTTTGGTAACGATTTTAATATAATCGGGAATGCTGAGTTCAATGATGATGATAAAAATGGGGGCCGGACTCGGGGTAGCCCAAAAAGGGGTGAAGGTTGGGGGGTCGGTTATAAAAAATATCGAAATTATCGTCATAATAAAAATTGGGGTTGACTCCCCAGCCCACACCTATTATTGGACTCAGTCCAATAAAAGCTGGGGGTTGAGGGGTCGGTTATACAAAGTATCGAAATTATTGTCATTATTATCGATTTTTACATAATCGAGAATGCAGAGTTCAATGGTGATGGTAAAAATGTTGACCGGACTCAGGTTAGTTCAATATGGGGTGGGGGTTGGGGGTCTGGTCATGAATAGTATCAAAATTATCGTCATTATTATTGATTTCATTATACTTTAGGACGCTGAATCCAACAGTGATGTTTAAATTGGGATCAAAAATATAAGAGTGTCACTAAAGGGTGGGAGTTTGGGCTGAATTTTTTTTTACAAGACTTTCAACAGCGCTTGCTCACACTTCCAGCTCGAACTATGTCAAATGTAGTTACATAATAAGAGCCTATCAACCATATAAATATCCATGTACAAATACAAAACTGGTAAAAATACATACAAAGATAAATGATCGGAATAATTGCATATCGCTACTATGAATTCACCTTGTCACAGACAAGGCTCAGTTGTAGTTTTAGTAGGACGGAAGGGAACAACATGCAAAGAAGCGACAATACTTAATACAAGTAGCAAGGTAAAAAATACATTATGTAAAAATCAATAATAATGACAATTATTTCGATACTTTGTGTAACCGACCCTCCAACCCCGACCTATTATTAGACTACCCTGAGTCCGGCCCCAATTTTTATTATCATAATTGAACGCAGCATCCTCGATTATGTTAAAATTGATAATGATGACGATAATTTCGATATTTTTTATAACCGACCCCCCAACCTCCACCCCTTTTTGGGCTACCCCGAGTCCGGCCCCCATTTTTATCATCATCATTGAACTCAGCATTCCCGATTATATTAAAATCGTTACCAAACATGACATGCAAAAAAAATATTTTTTTCTACGATAAGGTACCCCCTTGGGAGTAAAAAATGGTTATGTCACCGATCAAGAGTTAATATGGGAGATTGTATTTCTTATGAAATTCTGATTCTAACGATACTCCGCATGACATATTTTACTTATTTAATGTGTCAACCCTACCCACGGGATTAGTTGGGGGTGGGGGGACAAACCAACTTTTGGACTCAAAAGTTGCGCCAATTTGAATAAAAGATAATGGTGCCATTAAATTTTTTTTATCTCTTCCCATTTATTTTATATAGATTTCTATATGCTGAAACTTAAAGAGGGTGTAAGGGGATGGGGGTGAGTCCTACCACCCCAATCTCATAAAGTTTTTGGGAGACGGCCAAGTCTGATTGATTGATACCAAAATTACAAAATCGAGTCAAAAAAATTTCCAAAAACCACGTTTTCTGCCAGATTCTTAAAAAAAAACGATAGTTAAGGTTTTTTAATAATTTATTAAATGTTCAAAATGTTCACCATTTAATTCCAAACATTTTTCTACACGTTCTATAAAATTTAAGTGAAGCGCTTCTAATTCACTTGTAGTAACGTGATTTCTAAAAATATCTTTAATCCGTTGTTTCATATTTTCTGCTGTGGTTGGCCGATTGAAATATGCTAAATCCTTTACTTTTCCCCATAAATAGAAATCCATGCATGTTAAATCGGGTGAGCGTGCTGGAAAAGAAATAGGGCCACTTCTTCCAATCCATTTATTTGGAAACATTAAATCTAGTTGTCGCCGGGAAGCTGTACCAAAATGAGGCGGAGCACCATCCAACTGCAGCCACATTCCCTGCCTTTCTGCCAATGGAATGTCTTCCAATAAATTGGGCAGATCATCTAATAAAAAGTTTACGAATTTTTGGGTGTTTAGTGTTCCATCAAAAAAGTAAGGCCCAATTAGATGTGAGCCAACTATTCCAGCCCAAACATTTACACTCCAACGATGTTGATGGTCAACGGAACGCATCCAATATGGATTTACATCACTCCAATAATGCAAATTATGTCTATTTACATTGCCATCACTTTTGAATGTTGCTTCGTCTGTCCAAAGGACACGATGAAAGAAACTCAAGTTTTCTTCCATTTGCTGCCTCGCCCAATTACAAAATTGACTTCTTGCAATAAAATCATTGGTAGATAGCTCTTGCAGCAATGAAATGTGATAAGGATGAAATTTATTGTCTTTTAAAATGGAAGACACGGTTGTTTGCGAAATTCCTCTATCCCGTGCAATATTTCTTGTTGAAATATGTGGATCCATTGAAACTGCAGCCAGCACATCTACAACTACTTCATCAGGAAAATCACGACGCTGCTTTTTGTTTATTATGCTTCCGGTTGTACGAAGCTTTTCTGCTAGGCGTTTGAATACACCTCTTCTAAAGTGACGACGGTCGGGATGTCGTTCAGCATATAATCGAATGGCTAAGCGTTCGTTTTGGCGACACTCACCATAAATCATTATCATTTCGAATGCTTGCTCATTAGTGTATAACATAATTAAAACTTTTGATTAAGATAGCAATCTTAGCATAATCACAATTAAAGACTAACAAATTGATTTATTTTTTTACTTTCATAGTAATAAAATAAACAGTTGCATTATAAATCAAAGAACTATTGATTATATCTTTTTTATTTCTGATTGCAATGTTCCAGTTCGGATTTCACTAACAATTTGATTAAATTAAACAATTGATGAAAGCTCAGGACAGCCGCATAAAGACATGTTCCATCAGTTTCGTGTCTGAGCCGCAAAATCTGTATATTTTGGGAACACTAAAACCATTTTTTGTGGAAACTGTGGTTTGGAAAACAATGATTGTTCAGTAACGCCCAAAATTAACCTCCTAAGAGAATATATGTTTAATTTAAATGCTTTAAAGGATGCAACAGAGTGGACAGAAGCTTACTAGACCCTCTCCTTAGTGTACTAGACCCTCTCCGTTGTTCCATATTTTGATGTTTTGTTTCTATTACATTTTTTAATGCTTAATGCTCTTTTAAGGGAACTATTGGCCACTTCATAGCAGGGAACCGCACCTCTTTGATGCAAGGTAAAGATATGCCCGTATTTGAGTGATAATAAGGTCATGTGACAATTGGATCATATGGGCAAGGCTTAAGCCCAAGAAGATCTTTGGTATATGAACCCGAAAGAGATCAATAGATGTGTTTTTCATTTGTATCGATAATTTAGGAGCATAGGACGTATAGCATCGTTTTCTTCTACATTATTGGTGATCTTTCAACTTTCCTTTTACCTTATGGATGCCATTCTAAGAGCATCCTTGTCATATATTTAACTGATTTCCTCAGTTATATCGGTCTCCGTGTCAACTGCTCTTTTTGCCGTAGAAATTCCTGATTACTGATGTTGTTTTACCAGTAGCATTTGATCAATCATCTCGGGCATTTAATCATATACACCTGTAGTATTTTGATGTCATTTTGGTGTGCACTAGTTATTATTGCATGAAGCTATTCGTAAAATTCATCTTTTATTACATCATCTGCTTCGGTACGATACGCAGATGGTTCGAAAATATAGGCTAGTACTGCAACCAAATGCTAAAAATCAATGGGTACCTGTTCAAGTGTCTTTCAGGCTATCTAGACGGAATCAATGAGCACTTGCAAAATGAAGATTGAGGAGAAATTATCGGAACAAGAGGATTTCCATCTTTTCGGATAGCCAAGCTGCTGTAAGGACTTAAGCGCATTCGGTATCGCATCCAAAATATCTGGAGATTGTGTGGTAAAACTTAACAAAGCAACAGTTTACTGCATATCAGTCATACGATTATAGCAGGTAATTAAAAAGTCGACAAACTAGTAAGAAAGAGTAAAACAACACCAATACAACCGTGTTTTTCATAACAAAAACACCAATGTTTCTCAAGTAAAGTGCTCTTTCAAATGATACCCCTCTCATATGGGTCAAAACAGTTTTTTCACTCTTATCCACTCTCATCCCTTCAAAATACAGAAATAAAATCATGTGACAATTTGGGATAGTTTTTCTAGAGAAATTATCCAACTGTCTGTGATTATTTTGTAATTGTTCTATTTCAATTAAGATCGAAACCCTGAAAGCCCAATGTAAAGTTGCACTTTTTGACAATAATTAAAAAACTGTGCACTGCATATTTTTGAAAAAAAATTCATCAATTAGGTTCTCTATCAAATGATTTCAAATGATACATGACTGAATTTCAAATGGTGTTTTTACCCCTTCTGATTCCCACCCTTTAATAAATACGATTATGAGTACTCCCTATGTTTTTCTTTATAAAGTTACTAATTTTCTCTAAAAACTTAAGTTTTTCGATCATATTTATAGGCTCGGAACTAGGTGGAGAAAGAAAACACGGTAAAAAGTTGTTATTCAAAATTTTACAAAAAACTGTGTGATGAAAAATTTTAAAATACATTTTTAAAAGATACTGAAGTACAGCCCTTTCATATGATACCACATTCGCCTCGCTATAAAATAAATTTCTTAAATGCTTTATATCGCAGGCCTG